>VZRZ01007791.1:722660-862934 GCA_013398175.1 Climacteris rufus | reverse complement strand
GGGGGGGGTGTTGTTTTTTTTGGTTTTTTTTTTTTAATTTTCAACAAATTTCCTGAATTTCCTGTACATTTACAGAGGATGCTAGGCACTACAATCATATCACTACTAATGTAAGAGACATGTTTTAAGACTTGTGGATCTCTTAACACATGTTCCTCTCCTTTGGTTCTTGGGGCTATTTGATATTGCCTGCTACCTTCACAAACAGTACTGCATCCATATTTGTGACTTTGCATATAGTATTATCCACCTGTAACTTCTGCTTTGTTCTGAACTATTTAAGTTCTGACTTTAACCACCATATGCCCATTTCCTATAATGGGGTGCCCAATATTTAATGTTTCATGTTAAACAAAACCATTAAGCTCATATTTTTAGCTGTTCTTTTTTCCCATAACATATTATAAATCTTAACCATTCTTTGAAAGTGATATGATTGTTTGAAGGAATATCCTCATGTTCTGTATTTACTGTTCACTTATAGTATCAAGTGCTCAGACCAATGTATCCTGTTAAATCAAGAATTAATACTCAATACTTTAGTGTATTCAACTGATTCAGCTGTAGCACACATTTCTTTCTGTAATGATTTAAAAATTAACAGTTAGAAATCAACTATGGTAGAAATCACAGAAAACCAGTTCTGGTTTTGTGAGAATAAGACTTGAAATTGTATTTCAAAACCCTTAAATAACTATATTTAAGAATATCCTGCTTAATGCTAGGAAATTAACAGTCATTTTATTCATTTGGAATAGAAATGCCTTCAACCTTTTAGGGAAAGCAAGAGCAAATTACAGCCAAATTTTCATTTCACAAGTCATCTTCATCCAGGATAAGCCAGGGCCCCAAGGTCAATTCTTCAATTTGGTATCCTATTTCCATAATGTTATTCTGCAGTGTACTTTCATTATTACTGGAGGACTGCTCGCTTTCCTATTAGTTTTATAAATGGCTATGTTAATGCCTTTTTGCAGACAAAACCACCTTTTGTTAATATCCCAGTGGATTTCCTAAGGATTAAAATATAGTTTTAAGCAGCCATTGGTTCTATTTATATTTTTTCATTGATGATTAGCCCTTGTCACCTACCCAAAAGTGGCATTGTTCAAACAGAGATTGAAGCATTTTTAAGAAGGTGTGTTGAGTGATTGGCTTGACTGACAGAAAAGAAATAATTAGAAGCTGAGAATTCTAAGAATCTTTGTAAAATTTAGTAATATCTAAGGCAATGCAATAGTAGAGAAAGAATAAAAAAAGGGGTGTGGGGGAAAATCTATTCTGGCCAGGGAGTAGCCTTTTGTTAATAGATGGAGTTCTGCAGATAAAACTGTTTTCTTTGTCTTTCCTGTGCTGTTAGTGATGAGAAGATCACCAGTGCAGCTCAGCTGGGGAACAGCAGTTACCCCTAAAATCTTGCCAGTTTTTCTGTAGGTAATTAAATATTTACTTCTGCCCTTGTAATAAATACATACATGATGCAATATCCAGGACAAAAATGGATGGAATATGTCTGTCGTGTTCACTAGTGTACATCCTTGGTAGGAGGATTTGTGTTTACTGTGCATAAGAAGTTCTCCTCAGACTTTAGAGAGAGTGGAAAATACCATTTCTTGGGAGCCATATGAAATTTGATTTTTTTCTGGTGTGTCTTTTGATAGGGGGATAAATGATTTGTGTACATAAAATACAATCTTATTCAAGAAGGAAGATGATGAAATAAGCTATTAATTGATTACCTTGATTTTCCCTACTTGCATGTCTTGTGAACACTGTACAAGCATTTCAGTAAATATACAACAAAATCCTGTTCATAGTAGCACAGTATTCTGTTCTGCTTTGGAGCTTAGAATAGGATATTTACCAGTTAGAAGGGACCTATAAGGATCATCCAGTCCAACTCACTGAGCACCTCAGGGCTGATCACAAGTAAAACCGTGTTGTTCAGGGCTTCGTCCAAATGCCCCTTAAACACAGGCAGGTTTGGAGCATCAACCATGTCTCTAGGGAGCCTGTTCCTGTTCTTGGCCACCCTCTCAGCAAAGAAATGCTTCCTAATGTCCATTCTAACCCTCCCTGGCACAGCTTTGAACCATTCCCATGCATCCCATCACAAGATCCCAGGGAGAAGGGCTCAGCACCTCCCTTTCCCATTCCCCGCCTCAGGAAGCTGTAGAGAACAAGGTTGCGCCTTGGGCTCCTTTTCTCCAAACCAGACAAACCCAAAGCCTTACCTGCTCCTCATAAGAAACACCTTCCAGCCCTTTCACCAGCTTTGTTGCTCTCCTCTGGATTCATTCGAGGACCTTCACATTCTTCTTAAGTTGTGCGGCCCAGAACTGCACACAGCTCTCCAGGTGAGGCTGCAGCAACACTGAACACAGTGGGATAATCATCTGTTTTGAGCAGCTGGTTTGTGCTGTGTTAGGTCCAGGTTAATACATTCATGAAGTGGATTTTTGTAACAAAAGATGTGTCTTAGCAGGAACTTGATCTTCCTGAGAACAGCTATCCAAACAACTATGTTTAATTTCTGAAATTGGACTGATATAAATGTTTAATACTGGACCTGCTACAGCTGGAACAAAACCAATGGGCTCAGAAGCCTCAAGACAGACAAGTCCTTTCACTTTGTTCAGCACAGTTCCCACTTGTGCTTTAATCAAACTTTTTAAAAAAGAGAAACCATTCAGAATGACTTTTCCTATGCATCCTGATATATTTGTAGATCTTGGAGACATACGGTCTAGTACTTGGTCATTGAACTCAAGTTCCTCTGATGAAGTTATCTGAACTTGTCTCTGATGAAGTATTTAAGTTGAAATTTTCAAACTTGACCGCTTAAATATATGTGACAACTTAATATAGCAGTCTGCTGAGTATGGTTTGCTGTTGTATCATTGGCAACTTGGGGTAAGCAAACATTTCAGAAAAGAAAAGAGCATTTTTACTTTGCATAATAATAATTCAGATATTCAAGGTATTCTGTACTCTGATCTGGAGAAAAGTTCAGAGGTCTTGAAGTGATGGACACTTGAACTGGCATCCCACACTGTGAAGATGGAACCAGTTTAGATCCTGAATGGAGATGCATAATCTCAGAAAGGCTTATTACACATGAAGAAGAAAAGTATTGTGGTTAAATTGCTTCTAGACCTCCTCTGCATGCATTTATCTAAGCCAGTGCACCTGCTTTTTGGGATTACCCCTCTCTGTTCCTATTTAGGTGCTGATGTGATCACCTGCTTTGGACATGTGTTCCAGGTTCACCTGACCTCACTTTAGGCACTCTGCTGAGTGTGAGTTAAGAGCTGACAGGCTCTCCACAGCCAATGTAGAGAGGCACTTTTGGAGAGTGTAATTCATCCTACCTAAAACTGGAAATATCTTCCAAATGTACTCTTTCTTTCTCTCTTGGAGAATTTCCTTGTACTGTTCTTCATTTCTTCTAAAAATCTCCATAGGTCTTGTGGCTTCCAGTGTATATGTGTGTCTATTAGTTTAGATACTTTATATTAAAAACTGTCAAAGAAATGAAAGCAATTTTGTATGGTTCCCAAATTAATGACAGTCTGCCTGCACATTGGTTGCTTTCTGTTGGCATCTGGGTCCTAGTACAGACTGCCATTCTTAATCATATTTTAATTTTCAAATAAATTGCTTTCATTATCCTTTCATTTACAATACCATGTGTGCATTACTGCTCATTAATGTTTGTCATCTACTTTGCTGAGACTGGGTTTTTAAATAGCCATGGTTGCAATGCAGTAATTAAAGATGATCCATGTTGGTTTTGTAGAAATTATTCTGAAGCCTTCTTACACAAAAAAAAAAAAGAAAAAAAAAAGAAAAAAAAAGGAAACACAAACCCAGAGTGCTGTTAAAATCAATTCCTTAAACGTATGGAAGCAGCTTAGCATAAGGCGTTGCCTGTGGGTAAAAAGAGGGACTTCTAATGCTTCTGCTTGAATGATGTGTAATGATAGATCTGTGTGAGACCTGTGTATCTCTGTAATTACTGTTGGTTTTGAGTATAATATGTTACTCTCAATATAAAGTAAGGTTTTTCACCTTGCTTTGCAAAATTTTTATTCCTCTCTCTGTTTAATAATATTAGTTTCTATTCAGCCAATTCCTTCCCTCTCTTTTGTACCTCAGATACCAAAACCATGGAGGGACTGAAACAACATGATGGGGATTTTAAAATTACAATTTTCGAACAGAATCCCTATGGGACAGAAGTCAAAACAATAGCAGTGACCTCTGCCCTGATTTGGGCCTAGCCATCTTCCATGGGTTATACATCATAATATGGAAATGCTTCCTGTATTTGCATTTGAAGTTAGTATTTGCTTGCCTGTGCCACAACCTGTGCGACTGATTTTATGCACACATGAAATTGTGGATCTCCATGTCTGTGCTTATCTGATTTTTTTATTCCTTTGCTCCTTAAGTGTCTGTGCTCAGCTTTTAAGACCTGGCCCTTAGGGATCCTGATGTGAATGTTCAAATGGAATGTCGCTACTGATATGGCACAGGAATAAGGGAACAATTATACATTATTCAAAGAAATTTAAATGGATTTTTGAGGTATGATACTCTTTATGAACTGCCAGAGAATTAGTTGTTTTTCTGGGACTAATATTTAAAAATATTTTAAAAAGCAACTTCAGGGGATGGATGCATCCTAACATGACAGCAGTTGGCCCCAAGATAGGATCCCTTCTTGATGGGACTTGAAATTTGAGCCTTGCAATCACCTGCAGTGTTTTTGTGTGGCACTGTGTGCTCATGGCTGAAGAGGCCTCTCTTCTATCAGGTTGCATTTGCTTATGAGCCAAAGAGATGAAACAAGTCCTACTTCTTTCAGTCTGTGCCATCATTTGCTTCCAGTGAAGCTTGTCAGCTCTCCATGACCAAGATCTTAGCAGTCTCTCCCTGGCTCAGTGCAAAAAGCAAAAGTCTGAAGAATCAAAATTAATGATGTGCCCATTTTTTTTTTCTACAGTATATATGTCTTCAGGGAAGAGTAGTGAAGGAAAAATATTTGGAAACCTATTTTGGTGTTTTCACACCCAAAATAAACATAAATAAACAAAAACAAATTATTTAACTAGTAATAATTTCAAATATATTCAATTAATGATAAAGCAATAGATTCCAATTTATTAATTTTCTTACTTGAGTGATAGAAGAAAACCCAGTACCTGTCTATTTGAACCTTCTCTTTATTATTGTAGCCACAAATGCTGGAATAAGTGTAACACCTCTTCTTGGTGTTCACTAGCTGAAAAGCCAAACTGGATAAAAACTGATAGAAACTCCTCAGCGAAGGTTAAATCAATGGAGTTTTTTAGTTTGTTCTTTTGTTATTGTTAATCCAGTCATCTCAGGCTCATGCTTTTATTCATAGCAAGGTATGTATCTCTTCAATTTAGTGATTTAGATTTTAATTTAGCCAAATCACCTACAGCATGTGCCTCTTCCTCTTTGGTATCTTTGGAGTAAATATCACAAATACACCCCTAAATTACCTGTCCAATCTCATATGCAAGGTTTGATAAGCTGTGTCAGACTTAAAAACAGTTTTTCCTAAAAATCAGGCCATTGAGTAGGAAAAGAAACACAGCCTTTTTTTGTTATTAGAAAGAATACTTTCTCGTATTTGAAATTTTGCTGTTCTCATTAATGGTAAAAAATGGAAGAAGATGAAGTAGAGACATTGATAACCCTGCACCAGATAATGTAAACACATGGTTTAGATGAAACTGAAGGTTGGCTGGTACAAATGTGGTACATATTTCAGAAGTTGTTTGTCACTGAAAGGACAACAATTATACCTTTGTGAAATGAATTCATTAATCCCATTATAAATGTAAAAGCCCAGAGCCATATCCTACCATACCATAACCATATAAATCACTTCAACCTAAGCATGGTCAGTACTTTGAAATCACATCTGCAGAGGAAGCTTCAGTGCCAAAATAAAGTGCATTTCTGCCTCAGTACGTCTCGTCCTACAGGCTCCATATTCCAGCAAAGCTTTAACATTTCCTTAAGGGTATGGTCTGATACTAGCAGCATTTTGCAATGCTTGTGATTTTTTGCATTTTTTCCAAGAACTGTGGAAAAGCAAGACAACCATGGAATTCTGAGGCTTCAGTAAAGACAATTGCTTAAGCAAATAGTTATTTTTAAGCATGGAAATATTCCCAGTAGCACCTGGGAGGCTTGCAATGAATGAAAATTGAGGCATATCTTTAATAGTAACTGAATGCATTGGAACTTGTACAGAAAGAGATTGGGTAACATGACAACCTTCAGTAGTACTTACATCCTCAAATGCTTATGAATATTTGTCTTAAATCCATACCTGAACTTCGTGTGGAAAGTAGAGAATTCCTTGAATGTAAAATTTGTTCCAGGATATTCCTTCCTGTTTCTGGACATCCATAAATATAACAGCTCATAGATCTCTGGATATTTGAGGATGGTTAGTCACTGGTTGGGATGGCAAAAAGGTAAACACATTTATTTTCTCATTTTGGACGTATATCATTAGGTGATTCATTCTGATATAGTGAACGTGTCTAAGCATATTCTTTTACTTATTTACCACTTTTTCCTGTGGTGGATAATGATATAATTCTGTATGTGCTGATTACAACATGCAAATACAATGGCAGTTACAATTCATCCTGATTCTGGGTGGCTCCAGATTTAAATTTTAGTAACCAGATACTCACAAAAAGTTATTATACTAAAAATTCATAATCAGAAGAGATGCAGTAAGGCCTTTTTATTCCTGTTCAAGTACATGAAGAGTATCAATATTCAGACTGAAAATCAGAATCTGTTCAGAGATGAAGAGAGGAGAGCAGAGCAATAATACTGTTAAAGAAATGTAATGTTAGTTTTGCAGAGATTGTCTTGTTCTGGTCATGGTTATCAAGGTTTGAGGAACATCCCTGCTCCTGTGAGAAGACATCTCTCAAAGCATTGAAGCTGCTGCAATAGCTTTGGAATAAACAGCAAACGCATGCTTTTCAGTAATGTAATAGGGATCTACACAACCCTTGTCTTTCTGTATAAGAGGTATCAGTAATGTCAGTGAACTGCCGAGGATCTGCCAACAATGTTAAAAAAGTAATCTTATTTATGTAGATATATTTTCCTGTTTGTTTTGTGATATTAAAATAAGCAGAGCAGAAAATGATAGATGATTTTTTGGGGCCTTTTTTCGAGTAACAGTCACTGTCCAGATAAGGTGAGGGCTAAAAGATTTCTCTTCTTCATACCACATAATATGCCATTTTCATTTTGTGCTGCTTATAACCCTGAGTGTCACAGCTTTCTATTCTAGTCTGAATAGTCAATGAAACATTATGAAGCCGATAAGAAAAGCTGGTCCCCGTTCCTTGGCAACGGCTGTTAAGCAGAGCTGAGTGCTGTTGATTGAGGAGATTAGCTGCCAGAGATAAACCTCCTCTTTTTGCTGCCCTGCTGCTTATCTTTCCACCCATAACAAGTTGCACCAAATATGACAGCAGTCAGTGGTTTAGGCAGAATATGAACTTTGCGGCAAATGAAATTTGTGCAAAATGCTTTGGCGTTAAAATCTTGAATTTATTAAAATTTTGCAGGTTGTTTTCTGGGCTGTAGTTTCTCGACCTAGGAATGAACATTTTTATTTGAATGGGTGGTACTCCAGATGTGAGAGAAATGGGATGTCCTGTTTTTACGCTGTCTGTTCATAAACATGGAAAATAGCAGGAAATATTTGTAATAGTTCTCTCTGGCTCTTGTTCTCAGTGACATTAAAGAAATATGTGAGCTACAAAGTAAAATTACTGCAGCTACTAGGTATGCACAAGTTGGATTAAAAGATAAAAATTGACTATTTAGGTTGATGTCTTTGGGGGAAAAGGCTATTGTAGATTAAACAAAAAACATCTGGATGCATCTAAATCTTTTTATATTTCTACATGGCTTGGAAATCTTTCTAGTTTCAGTATATCCAAATTGCATTTCATGACAAGCATTTTATTGACTGGAAAATTAGAGCTGAAATATGACTAGGGAGAGAAGCTAGTGACTTTTTCCTTCTTCAGGATTCATATTTCTGTTTCCTCTCCCATTTAAAAAATATTGGCTTATCTCTTTGCTTTCAAGAGTGAGTCTGCAGTTCTGTTTTTGTTTTTGACCTTGGAGAGGTCTCTGGTGATGCCCATACCACCACCCTGGATCTGCTGGCCCTTTGCAAACCTCTCTGTTGGCCAGAGTGGGAGCATAGGCTGGGCTGGTTGTTGGATAACTGGGGAGTGGCAAAGCTCTGGCAAAAGAGTGAAACTCTGAGGTAACATTCTTCAGGAAAGTAATTTGTGAGCAGAGATCTGGGTGAATACTTGTCCATCTAGTAAGTGTCATAAGCAGTATTTTTAAATGTGTGTGGTTATTTTCAGTAAGGCAGCAGAAACTTCAGAATACTACATTTTGGGTAGAGGTATTTTCCTTCACTTAGGTTTGCAATCCCTTTCTGGTCTATGAAAACACTAAAAAAAGTGATGGTTTCTGCTGGAAGAGCATTCTCTGGAGTGTGGGAAGAGACAACAAACAAAGTTAATATTTTCTGTGTGGTTTTGTTATTCCAATCAAGAATCTGGCACTTCATAAGCAATATAACGTCAGGAAGAAATTTAGAAAGATACAGTATGATGCTAATTAGTAAAATATTATATCAGTGGGTTATTTTGCTGATTCTAAAGTCCTGCCTTTCAAGTTTTTTTGTTTTGCATCTTTGATGAATGGTTATTTTCTCCTTTTGTAGCATGAATATTTTGTTCAAAATGATTCTTATTTATTCTGTCTTCTTTTAAGTATATGTGCTGAATATACAACTTCTGTACTCAAGCACTCCAGTTGCAGGAGAATCTGAGGGTGTGAGCAGCTTAAATCCAGGCCCCAAACTTCAGTTAAAGAATGGCCTTTAATTGTATACAGTATTTTAAAAAGACCATTACAACTTACAAATATATACAAATGTTAAGTATTTTATGTGAAATGTATGTATTCTCTGAGTAAAATAAGAAGTAATTTGGGTTTGCACATATCACAAATATTGAGGCATCTCTGTACCCATGCAAAAGCAAAAGAAGGCTTGCTTTTCAGACCCATTCTTATTATAATTTCAGACACCGCAAGTCTTAAAAGCTGTTATGAATTGTAGCACACAAAACTGAGGAGAATAAATATTTCTGAAAGTGCTCCCAGTGCTGTTCCTGGTCTCTGTTCCCGTATCGTTCCATCTGTCTGCGGGCTTACTTAGAGAGACCAAAGATCATCTGCTATGCTGAAGGCTTCCGTGCTGGAAAAGGCATTTCACCATAGGGCTTTTTCCAGCCCATAAATAATCTCCTTTGCTTCTCTCAATGCCCTTTCCAAAATTTATCATTCATCTTCAAAGTTGGACTCCAGAACTCTATATTCCCATACTGACCTTACCAATGCTGCATGCTGAATGATGTCACCTCCTTATTCCCACTTATTGCTGTTATGTTCATATATCCCCAAACCTTATTTGTGCTTTTGCCCTCACACTGCCTGAACTGACTGAACGCTGGGGTTTGAATCAAGCAAGGAGGACTGTAACATCTCCTGCCCTTCACCTGCTGCCATTAGCAAAGCTGCTGGCAGTACTCTGGGTCTGTCACACCAGGGGGGAAAGCTGTGTCAGGACCTCTAATTAGTTGTAATAGAAATAACTTTTCTGGATGAGGCTTCTGAGGGGTGGGCTGAGGTATGTAACATCATATTTAGCTATTTCAAAGCACAGTTTGCTTGAAAACTGCCAGATTTTTCACATTCCTCAGATTGTTCAGCAGAAACTGTTGGCACCCTGATGTCAAAGTTTGAGTGAGGTTCTTGGCTGTTCCAGTGGTCATGCCAAAGCTGCCAGAGGCAGCTTGATGTGCCGTGGCTTCTGCAGGCACATTTCATACTTAAGCAAGGTTAACAGACTTCTGAGATAACTCCAAACAGTTTTGTTCAGCCCACAGGGTACAGCACTCTGAAGTTATCCTAGTTTATAAGGGTTTCCCCTCCCCTCCATAAAGGATTGCATTTAAATTTTCTGCTGATGTTTTCAGGTTCACATAACATAATTTTCCATAATTTTTTAAATACTTTGTAGCTAGGGAACAAGATGAAGATCTTTATTACTATAATTCCATGCACGTCTGAAGTCAGTTCCATTTAGGAATAAATTCAGTAACTCAGATTACAAAAGCAATCTGCTGTCTCAATAAATATTGTGCTGCAAAGATCTAGAAAGCTTCTAGTTTGGCAAAGGACAGAAATAAACCCAGTTTGCTGCAACTATTAGATGCTGCAGCTGGTGAATATGAATGGAATGGTCATTAGTCATGTTTTCACAAGAACAGTGTTGCCTGCAAACATGTAATAATTAACTCTTAAAATACAAGCTCTTGGCACTTAGCACAAGTTAAAACTTTCACTACTTTGTTTTTTAATACAAAATTAAAATTAATGCAGAAATCCAGTTTGCTGAACATGTTTCCTTGCAGAGTTATTTTTGCCTTGGGAATACAGATGCAAGAGCAGCTACAGTCTGATCACACGGTGAAGACATTGCCAGCACCAAAGTGGTTCTTGGCACCAAGCGAAAATGTAATGGGGATCCTTGAAGTGACTGAAGTACATCTCAGTGATACTTGGAAAATTAGTGTACATAAATAAGCATTAGTATATTTGCATCTCATTGATTCCATAAATAAATTCTTAGTCCCTCCAGTAACCTCTGTTCATAAATGCATATTGAGTAAAAAAAAAAAGAATTGTTCATGTTTCATCAGCCCTTATTGCTCTGGCTTAATTTTAAACAGTGCAGATGACAGGAGCTACATTACTCTTCCAGAAGGGAGCAGAACAGCTCCAGAATAGTTTCTCCCTGCTTGAAACTTGTTCTGATTCAGAATGTTCATTTTTGTCTTTTCACTGCATTTCTCCCAGTAATGTCATAAATAATTAATCAACCAGGTTGCAGAAACATTTAGTGTTTCTCGTAAAGAATCAGGTAGTTCAATGCTTAAGGCCCTATGTGACTGCCTCCTTTCTTTCATTTTGCTCTGAACTTCTCTAGTTTATTCATAGCTTTCCAGTAATTACATGGTCAGAGTTTGATGCAGTATTCTGTCTTTTTTTCTAGGAAAAAATAGCTTTTTCTAAATAAGGGGTGGCACAGGGCTCAGAATTCTCAATATTGAGATAGCAATGTATGGTGTAAACCTACATGTTAACATACATGTTAACCTTGCAGACCAGTGGCTAAATATGTTAAAGGAAAATAAATGGCTCTTTTGTAAGCCTACTAATATTTGATTTATACTTGAATTTAAAGAATTTATCCTCTAGAAGGAGGATTTACATGTTTAAATCTTTCCTCCCTTTTCTCTTTACAACCAGGATTGACAAGGAAGGGAGTTGCTGCTCAGAGGATTTTTATTGCAAGCTCTTTTTCCTTAGAAGCATCACAGCTAATACTGAATGCATACTTTTGCTTAGAAAACCCCTCTCAGTATATTACAATTAGAAGTTCTTGGGTTTTTTTCTTAAAGGTTTTCTGAATTGGTCTCTGTGATCAAAAATAGAGGCAGATGGTTCCTGTGGCTTACAGACTATAGTAGTCATCTGGATGTGGAAGATGTTGGTTCAGTCACTGTTTTCTCAGCCTTTATTATCCTCTTCATGGAGCCGAAACCATAACTTTCATGCCAGTTACTACAGCTTAGTTACCTAAGCTGTGGAAAGTTCAAGTTTGGTTCTCTAAGTACCAAGTTAATGAAGCATTATTCAACTTGAACATTAGCTCTAACAGTGAAATGTTAAGACTTGCTTTCTTTTCATCCCTTTCTCCTTTCCTTAAAGTCCCTCCTGCCCTCTCCTCTCAAGGCATGGCCATTATTTTGATGTTTGCAAGGCCTAAGTATGACCTGTTAAGGCTGAGCTTCCATTCTGAGCTCTGAATCACATAAAGTAGGCATTGAAATGTGGACCTCTCATTCTCTCAGCTGAATAACTTAGGGGCTTTTTGGAAGCAGGCAGCACTTCTTTCATGGCGAGCCTGCTCTCCTCTTGCTTTGTTAAACTGTAACTCACTTTTTCACAGTCCTCAGTCCTTTCCTTCCCTCTTTTTGCTGTACTGAGGATTTCTTAGTCACTTTCTCTACAATTTACATATTTCTGTTGTATCTTAAAAAAAAAAATCTCTAAGTGAAAGTGTGCATAGTGCTTTAGGACCATACGATCCACCACTTAAATTAGCAGGTTAGCACAGAAATAGATACTGAAATTATATTTCCCTTCTGCTGAAGGTTATATCTTTTCTTTTCTTTTTTTTTTTTTTTTTTGTTGAAGGGCTGAGTCCTCCAGAACTTGCTCTCAGAATTACTCCTTGAGACAAGGGGACTGTAAAGCCCAGAGGAACTATTCGTGCCTCAGAATGATTTGGAGCTTTGCAAATCCCAGCCCTATCACAGTATTTGCACAACAGCTAACTAATGCTGCTGTTAATGTTAGCTTTTATCTTTTAATATGAGCACTTTCATAATCACTAACATCCTACCCGATTCTTTCAATCAGCAGAAATATTCAGGATTTTAGGTTTGGGGATTTTTTGAAAGTAGACCAACTACCTGCCTTTTTTCTTAAAATCTGTGTCCATAGAGGTGAGAAGAGGCATTAAATCTTGTTAGTGTCCTTTTATAGGACTGTTAGGTGATCTGGATTTCAGCAGAACTTACAAATTACCTTTGCCTTCCAGGCAGCAGTTTATTTAGTAGGTTGGGAAGAGTGGATTTACTGGACTTTTAGTTATCCACTGTTTGGCAATTTTTTTGTTGGATAAAAGAAATTCACGTTTACAGCATTTTAATTCATTGCTTTCTGCTTCTTACTATGTTTCTATTAAATTCATAAAATAAATTTACAAAAATATGCTTTGTGTTTTACTTACAGTAGGGGATTTATTTCATAACGTTTTTTGCCTCACACATCAGCAAAAGCAGAATACCACCACAAAATCTTGTTAACGTTCATATGCTCTTTCCTTACTGTCTTTGTAATGCTTTACTTCTAAAAACAAATATAGTAACTTTTAATTTTAAAATAATATTTATTAATTTTAAATAGCTGCCTTAAAAGCTTCCACATGCCTATGAGCCATTAGGATAGGGAAGGACAGGATGGGCTGAAGGTGGCTCTGTATTCAGATAAAGTCAAGTGGATGAGAAAGCAATAAATTCAGGTGAGCAGTGTGTGCTCCAGGACTGATCCCTGTCCACTAGATGCCACTATTACTGCTCTGAAACAGAAATAACCAAGGGCCACTGAGGAAAATAACCAAGGACTACAGAGATAAGCAAAATAAAACTGTAAAAATGTTTTAAAAGTTGAGCAGGGGGAGGTTGCCCCTCGGAAGGCTGCTCTTTGCAGAGCACTGCAGGGCTGCAGTGCAGCTCCCCTGATTGCAAACAGCAGCTTTCCTGCTCAACCACTGCAGGGGGGCTGGGGAGGATTTGCTGTTCAGAAGCACTGGACTCACATTTTCAAAACACTGTATGAGAAATGACGCTGTAGAAGCCACTGTTGCTTTACCTGTATGATCTCTACCTTGCTTGTAAGGTGAATATAAAAGTAGATGTATAAATTATGAACAAATCTTTTTCATTAAATGGAATATTAAAAAGATGTTGTATGTTGAAGAGCTTACTTGTAAATGTTGAATGTGGATTTGTGGACTATATCTTTTGAAATAAGTCTCCTGGCACACAACTTAACATTCTCTTCAAGGAACAGTGACTTTTTTTTTTTTTTTTTTTAATTTTTGAAAAGGGATTTTGAAAGCAAATTCCATACTATGAGAAACAGCAGGGAGAGAAGAGTAAAATACTGCAACAGTCTCCTTCATATTTCCTAAAACATGTAACATCTGTGACCTTGAAGTTCCATATCATGAGACTTTTGAGATGCAAATATTGTGCTTCCCATTGGAAAAGGATTTAATCTCTCCAGTAGGCAACTCAGGCTCCAACTGTGGGTTATAACACATCAAGCACTAACCTTTTTATTAGTCCTGGACCTTACAGCACCTTAAACCACTAGTTGGGAGAAGGAGTGTGAAGTGATGTCCATATTCAGTGAGAAGAAAGGATTCTTTTCTTACAGAAGGTTAAGTTGCTGAAGAATTATGCCCATTGAAAACTGCAGAAACACGAGAGGAGGTTCTCTGGTTAACTGCAAGAGCACAAATGATGCAGTCAAAGGTGGCACTGACACACCACTGGGTCTGTGGACTTTCTATTTTGCATCACGATGCAGGAACAAAGCCCACTGACTGCAGTATGGGGCAAAAAATAAGTTTTCTACAAAGCTGTACATTATAATTTTTTACCAGTTGTCAGGTAATTAGCGTGTTGGTCAGCCCATGTATGTGAATACTGTCACTGTCTGGGGAGCTGCTTCCTTCCTGGCAGCTGCAGGAAGTTTGAAGAGCAGAAGAACCAGGTGCTTCAAAGCACCTGCTTGAAGGCTCCTTTGCAAAGGTCACTTGTCAGCGCCATGTGAAAATTTCACTGCATGTATATCTAAATAATTAATTACTGCACAGAACAATCTTTTAATTTACATATATCAAGCTTTCAGCAGCCTGCAGACAAACTCCAGTATCTCTACCAGTCTTCACAGCTTTGGTCAGTAGCAAAAGACACTCAACAGGAATTCATCTAGTTTTTTTGCTGGTTTTATTCAAAACTGTGCCATGTCTTGGATACATCTTAGTTTCATTCATCAGATTAGCCATACTTAGTTGTTCCAGGATGGGATATGTTTCTCTTGCCAAGCACAGCTTATTATACACAGATTTTAGGAAACACTGCCTGAAAAGAACTTAATGAATCAGCTGCCCACAAATAGTGCTGCCTTCAAGGTGAAGATTGTCACTCAGCACAAGTTTCCAAAGATTTTTTAGTACCTCTTAAGCACTTGATACCTGTCTCCTTTACCAAGTGAACATGCTGGCACAATCAGCTCTTTAAAACTGTCTCAAACTATAGGTTTTTGTGCTCTCCTTTTACATAATTCAGTACCTGCATGTCAATCATGAGTGTAACATGATACTTCCTCAGTAGGTAAAAGACGTCATAAATATGCACTAATTCATTACAAATGGGCAATAATAATGAATAATGATGGGTGTTTTCCATTTTCTTTTAAACTTCTCTCAACAATCAGCCTTCTAGAATTTGTGTTTTGACTTGCTCATGGTTTAATCTTTCAGCTGTAATTTTTTCACTACAAGTTGATAAATATTCAGTATAAATACATATACCATGCTCCAGGGTGTCGTCTCTAATAAAAGACATCTGACACTATTTGAGGCCTTATTGGGCACCTGAGTTACAGTAAATTTGTGTCTTTTAATCTTAGCAGATAACTTGGTAATATACAAATATTTGTCAAAATTCAAGATTTTAAGTGAAAGCTTGTAAAAATTTATGCTTGCTTTTCTTCTTAAATATTAAACCTATCAGCAAAATAGCCAAGTAGATAAAGAAGCATTTCACTGTCTCCTTGGGTATATGAGGTCTCTGCTTTGGAAATAAATGTACAAGCTCCCTGAAAGTCATCATTAGCATGCTGTTAACACAGATTTTTCCAGGTCTAAAAGTATAACTTTTAAGATATTATTGTGACAATTTCTACTTTTTGCTGACAGCAAATGGTAACACTTTAATAGCAACCATATGTATATATTGATCAGTCTCAACCTGCCCTCATTCCAGGAGTGTATAAAGTACAGATGTCCTTTGCATGTAATGTTTCTTCTCATCACACAACTTTAATGGCAGTTCAGTATGAACACACTCTCAGCAGCTATAGGCATACAGAGTATGGTGTTATTAAAACATCACTTATGCTTTTAACTTCCTCTGCCCTGCTACATGCACTGTAAAATCTGGGAGCTTTTCCACTTTCTTTCTGGTTCATGGCAGTCTTGGGCATTTCTCTCACTGTTAGAGGCCAACAGGGTGCACAACAGGATCCAGAAAGACGCACCAGATACTGACTCACTGTAAACACCACAGTGGTTGGGATAGTTCATGGCAGACTAAGCTGGACATTTTAAAGATTTGCTGTAATTTAAGTTAAAATTAGTTTATGCCAGACCTAAGCCATTTCTGATGCCACATCTGCCAAATGGATTTCTTGAAAGAAAAGGAGAGGCACCTTTTACTACTTTTTCTTGGTAAATGTTTCTCCATTGCCTTTTCTTGCCTTGCAATCTGTGTAATTTTGAGAAAAATTTATTTAAAATAAACCCTGAAAATTGAATGCCCAACCTCAATTTAATTGTTTAGGTCTTAATTCTTGCCACAGAAACCTTGTTAATGAAAAAATTTTAAAAAAACAAACCCACACAAAACCAAACAGACCAACCCCAACCAGAAAAAAACCCAAACAAATAGAAAAACCTAGGAAAAATCCTACTTTTTAAAAAACAAGCAGCTGAAGTATGAAATATATTATTTGCACGACTCCAGCCCAACTGTAATCCCTGGTACAAAGATCCTGTGTCTTTTAAAGCTGGTATTTGCCAACCACTCCTTGGGGCATTCTGCTCCTGCTCCACTCTCCTCGTGCTGCTTTTAGCAGAGCTGAGTGCTATTTGTGGTTGCAGCCTCTCCAAAGCTTTTTCTGCCCATATTTCAAGTACAAAAGACAAAGTAACTTGCAGTTTCTCCCTAAGCAGTCCCAGTGTTTTTGGATAGATTGTATAATGCAGCTCAGACTCATGTGCTAATTGTTAATTTTAGAATTTAAATGGGTTTTGTTCTATTCAAAGGAAGTAGGCTAAAGGTTTCTGAAAACTGTTTAGGAAAATGGTTTGGTCTCTTTTAGAGTTTGTGAGTGAATTAGTTTTTGCATCCATGGAGATATCCTTAAATGATACTTAATGCAAAAACTTTCGCTTTTGCTGAATGTGTATGCTTTTCTGGACTCTAGAATAAGATTAAAATTATTTTAAAGGTACATTTTGTCTTAAAAGAAGCATAGAATATTAGTTGTTTATATAAACATAGATTTTGTCCTAATTGTTTGTAGCCAGTAATGGTGGTATTCCAAACTAGAGCTAGGTCTTTTGAGTTTTGTTTCATTTTGAACAAACTTGTTCCGAAACACTGAAATATTCTTCTGTTCCTTTTTGAATCAGAACATTATTCCTTTTATCCATCCATTTACAAGTTGACTGATATTTATATACTTTGCTTGTTTTCAATTGCAACAGGCTTTTAAACAGAGATGAATATTATAATCTGCTGTTGGGCTACTTTTTACATTAGATGTCAGAAAACCAAACCATATCTGTCTATGTGGTTTCAAAATTAAACCCAGTTTCCAATAGCAAAATTAGATTCAGATGTAGGGTTTTAATTTGGATTAACTTAATTTGGCAGTTGTAAGTGACAGGAGGATTGGAAAGGCGAAGAAATAAAAAGTTGGCTAATTTCAATGAGGTATTTGTGTTTAACAGTGAGGGCTAATAATGCCCTTTTTCTGCATCCTGGTTTGGTTTATTTTCTTTTATGCCATTATTTGTGTTTAGTGAACAGCTGGGCCAGTAGTTCCCATTTGTGGTCTTATAGCCCTGTGAAGCAGCACAGAAAGTAATGGACGTTTGCAAATTAATGCTTGCCCTTATTTTCTGCTCATCTGATGTAGTTCTCTTTTTGGAGCATAGATGTAATATCAGAGCAGAAGTAATTACTGTGTTAAAACTAGGATTGCAGTAGAATATTTTGCTAATTAAACTTGTTGCATTTAAATTGCTTCCTTTGGATCACTATATAGAAGAGAACTATTTTGAACAATAAATGAAACCACTTTCTTTCTCAGAGACCCAGAATTGCAGATGGTCAGATTGTATGTGAAGCACCTAGACTCTGAATTAGGCTTTTGTATGAAAGGGAGAAAGGTAATTTGAATGTTTGAACTCCCTGTTCCTCCCACACATACACAGGAAGCTTGCCTCAAAATGAACAATTCTCTAAATAAAGACTAATAAGAAGCTAAATTAATTAGAAGGTGTGATTTGAAAAGACATTGATGAGAAGAGTCTGTCATTTCAGACAAATGGAATGGAGCTAAATAAATTAGGCCACATTAATATCTCATTGTTCTGTGAGGAGCTTTCTTTTATTGCATTCATTAGAGGGTACTTCTTGAAATGAGCCTTTACTAGCCATTATGGATTCAGTTCTCATTTACCAATGCCGCAGCTCCTGCATTAAAAATGTTTCAGCAAATCCACATAGTTTCTGCAAATTAATATTTATATTTCTGGATGCTGCACTTTTCATCTGCTACATAGTAGGCATTGAACATTAAGGTTTTTTCCCACTGAATTGTCAGTAAAGAAGACTTACATCTGAAGATTTGGGAAGCAGAAGTCTGAAAATACTTTATGAAATAAACTGTATGCCTAACTTGTACAATAGAATATTCCTCCAACTAATATTCTTTCCCGTATTTATTTATTTTGATAGAAAATATCCTGTCTCATGACTTCAGTGGTCCTTTGATAGCTTTTTAAAGTGTCTTTTAAAAGGTCCCTCCAGTATATAATTAGGATACATTGGAAATGCGCATCTCATCACGCCGTTCTTCCTCTCAGAAGTTTTTTCCTTTTCTTTTTTCTCTTTCCTGCAGATGGAATATTTGGGAGATGTCAGCGAGTGCCAGTGATAGACATCTATAAATATGACATTTCAGCTCCTGTTCTGCAGCACCTGAGGATCATCCTGGAGCAGCTCTCACACAGAGGTACAGCCAAAACTCTAGAGTGGGGTTAGATGCACTGGGGGTTACAATTATTTGTGCTCCCTCTAAGGTGATGTCTCCATCAGATTTTAGAACACAGTTGTGTTTCAGGCCCAGTAATGCAGACTTTATTAAAGTAAAAAGCCTTTGGACTCCGTGAATTTGCCAGAAGGACCTGAGGAAGCAATTCCAGAAGTCATTCCTTCCTGTGTAGCACATGTCTGTGACTGACACTATACCAGAAAATTTTAGCATCTGTGAATGCTGGTGTCACATAAATAAATCAGCAGGAAAGAAATAGTTTACCACGTATACTTTTGCACCACAGCATATTTCAGGATGCAGGGGCAGAAAACACACAACTTCCAGTTAGCTGGAAACAGTTCTTAACTTTGTAATGAAATCAGATAAGTAAAACTGCTCTGATTTCATTACAAGCTGCAGCTAGTCTCTAGTTTGTTTCTTTTAATTTTTGTTCACCTTTCCATGTTAATCTCTGGGCTCTTTCCAAAGCCAGAATGGATTTTCTAGCTTCTGAATGGCATAATTTGAACTGACAAATCAAAACTTGGATAAAGTGAAAGTCAGTAAGGTGAAAAAACCTTTTAGATACTAATACATGAAATAAACCTCTCTTGTAGACAGTCACAGGATGAAAATACTGTTGTAATCCAAATTATTCCAAGAATGTTGTTTGAATGTTTAATTTTGCACTTGCATCGTCTGTGTGGATGTTTGTACCTAAATATTTTTTAGTCACAATCTCAATGGCAAACTAGTAATATTGTATTAGCATGATGCTAGTTTAATGATAAGAAAACAGTAGTTTCTCAGAAGTTTGGGACTATACTTAGAGACTGGACTTCTCGTTTGGACACCACTGATGCAGAGCGTTTAAAAATTTTCCAGGGATTTATCTGCTGTCCAGCAGCCCATCCAAATGAGACAAACTCAGCAAAACTTGATTGTAGTAGCTCCTGGCTGATTAACAGTTACATGTGAATAGTACTTGTGGCTCTTTCACTTGTCATTTTCTAAAGGCCAAGTAATGCAAGCAAAGTTATGAAAATACTTTGTTGTCAGGGCAACATTGTATGAGTGGAAAATTTAGTATCTGGTCTCTGTTTGAATATAGTGTGGAAGGTGGGGGGACACATTAATCACATTAGGTCACCTAAATTGGTAGCTAAAGTGATCATGCACACAGGGACAGGCAGCAGTTGTACATTACCTGAGTACAGGTCAGGTGTCCTATGTGAGGCTTCCTCCATGAGGATGTCAGAGGTAAGAGACCTGCAGGAGACTGATGTCCTTGTGAAGGGAACACACAGAGGGGGATGGCATACCTCAGGCCACCTCAAAGGATGCTCACCTGCCTCCATCTCCCTGCTCACCATAAGATTTTGGTTAGTTCAACAGAATTGGTGTGACCGTCCCTACTAAGTGCTCCTCTGTTCAATAAACTGACCCTTCCTAGGATCTTTGTTATCCACTGTCCACCTCCCTGAATTTAACTGTTGCAGCAAACTGCAGTATGCTTCTGTTAAGGAAGCTTGGACATTGAAATTTGAGCTTGTCTCATACTTTTTCATAGCAAGAAAATGACAAGGAACACACGGATTGGAACACTGGTGGAGAATAAAGGACTTTTTCTTTTATCTTTTCTTTTTCGTGACATTTAGAGGTGCATACACAAATGTGTATATGCTTTGAACTGATACAAAACTTTTGCAAGCAGTTTTTGTGGCCTGTGGGTATCCCAGTGAAGGGAATCTTAAAAATATCTGTGAAAGATCACAGAATGCTGGAATGCTCTTGCTCAACTGATTGATGTGATAAAATCACTCTTTTTTTTTTACCCTTAGCATCTTGCAAATTTTGTTTAGGAAGGACAGAAATACAGAGGGAGTAGAATCAATTTGGGCTATCAGATTAATGCATTACTGACATGAGGTTGCTCCGATGAGGCTCTGCTGCTTGCTGGTGGTATCAGATGTCCAGCCCTCAGATCATGGTTTCTGGCTGTGCTGGTCACTTGTACAGTTAATGCTGTTCTCCTGCAAATGCTGTGCAAAATGACCATTTCTGCAGTATAGATATGGAAGACATTGTCAAGACCACATGAATACTTCAGGCAACCACCAGAAAGGGCTTCATTTTTTCAGAGGGCTTATTTCCTTTATTTATGTGATATCTCATTCTTCCCGTCACCTCCAAAAGACTCCTGTCTATCTGAACTTGGTGATGCCCACCTTCCCTGGAAAGGATAAGGGACAGAATCTAAGTGACTTGGCATTTCTGTTTTGTTTCATTCCTGATGTATTCTTGTAGGACTACTAAGATCTTCCTGTTTTGTTTGGTTTTTGTTTGTTTTTTTTTCTCTCTGCAAAGTCTGTTGACATCTATTTCCATAGAATTCAAAAAACCCCAAACAATAGAAAACCTTGCAAATGTGCATCCTCTTTTTTCCCTATTTGCTGATTGCTTGTGAGTGTTGTCTATATTTGAATCATGACCCAAATGGAAGAATGTGTGGTGAGGTGCTATAAAACAAAGGACAACGTGATGTGAATAGCAAATAGAATTTGTGACTCTGCCAACTGGAAATGTTTACTACAATGGTGAAGCATAGGACAGAGGCTTAGATGAGTGACACACCTGATGATAATCTGTTTAATAAAGGACTTTGACTAAAATTGAATTCAGGTTTCATAATGATACAGTTTTTATGTCTTCTTCACACATTGAGTCTATCTTTGTCTATGCTATCCACGAATAGATTGATGATAGAAATGAATGCCTTGGAATATTAGATAGTTCCCTACAAAGAAATCATCTGTTAGCATTCAAATATCCTTGCTCATGTAATTTTCACTGACACTGTCCTTGAGTCAGTCAAACCTTCATTGAGATTTTTCTGAAGGTTCAGTGTTTATAAACGTGACTGTCTACATGGGAAAAACCCTTCTCAGGGTTGCTGAAACATGATGGATCACTTTCTGAAGCTGATGGTGCTATATATCATAGTTTATAATAATTTATGAGGAATTGAGACATTTCTCATTGTCTGATAAACAGGGCAGTCAAAAGGATGCTCTGTAGATGGGACTGAATAATTTGAAAAGGGAAGTGAAGGAAGTATCAGCATATAGGGGTGAATGAGTAGAGGCTGAAGGAAAGGGACATACTTATCCTTGTGGTTGGTCTTTTGCATCCTTTTGTCCAACTTGGAAGATACTTCTTAGAGTATACAAGAATGATAAATCATCTGTGCATTTCCTGGTTTGAGNAATCATCTATGCATTTCCTGGTTTGAGTTAAAATGCACAAAATACTTTTTTTTTCTTTAAAATGCACAAAATACTTTTTTCTTTTTTTTTTTTTTAATGTATTACACTGATTATAATTTTTTTCTTCTTGTCCTGACAATAGTCACATTTACATTGTAAAGGCAAAGTAATCACTACAATAGGATTTTTAGCAAGATTGTGGCAACAGTTTCACATTGATTATTGACCTAAAATCTACAGCCATAAAAAATGAAATAGGAGAGCTTAGCATGAGACATTTTAACTCAAGGATGAAGCTTAAATAGTACTTGTAATATATCATAAGCAATAATAAAGGATAACATTAGGATTTTTTAACTTGCATACTCCAAGAGGCCTTCACATGGGTTTCATAGAATCATTTCTAACCAGTGATACTGTGGTACCAACTCTGTGAGTGTGCACCTGCCACGGCAGTGAACATTCCTTGGTGAGGAGCTCAGAGATGGAGGCTGAAGGACACATTTCCTTAAAAACATCAGAACAAGGGTGTTTGCTCAGGGTCACAACAAATGCCCAGCTGACTTAGGATCCTGGCTCTGGGAGAGGGCACTGCCAGTTTAGGGAAAAAAATGTAATACAAGTCCAGGCACACAGAAGCATTTTGCAGTGTTCGTACCTTCTCAGTGTTGTGTCATATGTTCTCCTGAGCTAGAAGTTGTGTTTTTTCTTTGCTGTATGCTCTGTGGACACTGTTTCTAGCACAGCTTGACAGGACACTGTGTATTAGAAACAAAGCATGTTAGACTAATAAGCAGTAGTTCAGCTTCTGTCTTCTGTTTTACTTAAAATGTAACAGAATTACAGCTATTTTCACTTTACTGCAGGAACTGTGCAGTGTGACTGTCTGAAAAACAGATCAGTCAAATATTTTTGGGGAGTTCTTTATGTGAGTTGGAGTCATTTTTGATTAATTCCTCAGTATGCTTGCTGCTACTTAATTTTTGTATTAAAACCTTGTTCAAAACAATACTTAAAAAAAAAGCAATTTATTTCACTCTATTAAGAAAAAAAGTCCTGCTTAACATACTCAGATATCAACAGTGTTATTAAGAGAACCAAAAAGAGTAGGATATGCTTTTAAATTAATGTAGCTCAAGTCAGCAAGAAATTCTGAAGAGACTCATGGGCTGTGGAAATAGGCAACATATTTACACACTATTTTAAAAAAACAGCACTTTTCCCATCTTATTTGCTTTCTTTGCAACCCAAGAAGCTCTTGACAGGGAGAAAAAATTATCTGTCTGAAATTAATTCTAACCAGTTAAGTGTAAGGTGATTAATATAACTTTGCTAGAAATAATTTTATACTCTTACAGCAAACTTGTTTAAAAAACTGAAATGATTTACAATCAGTTAACTTGAAAATTGAAATGAATGTGACTTGTCACATACAGTGTGTGAATTACAAAAGGGTTGCTAAATATTTCTTTCAGTGAGGACTATTTTTCAAGAAAAAGTATAATCTGTTACTGCAACAAAGGTAAGACTTGAAAGTAAGCCTTTACAAGCTCAGTTTTGAAATAAACTTAAAAAAGAATAATGCAGTTCTTGCACATATTTGTGAGGTGATTATCACATCATTATGGAGGAGTACAGAAAGCTGAAATCCGGAGAGGTAGGAGAAAGCAGGTTTTTCTTTAAATTGAAATATTGATATAAATGAAGGCAAACTCTTCTTTTGGCAGAGAGCAGTGTGTTTACATCTAATTTCCTGGGCATCAGCCTGCTCCAGACATCTGTCTGTGGAGCAAATCCTTCTCCTCGATGGCTGCTGAAGCCAGGAATTGAAGCACAAGTCCCATGATGAGCTACACCAGAGGAACTCAGCTGGGACTGGACATATTTACCTTCTCTGGGTATCACTGTCACGGTGCCTGAACTTTTTGGCTCAATGGACAAAAACATGCTGAAAAGATTGCAAAAATCCCTGCCTTTGTTAAGTGCTGAGGCACCACTGACATTTTTCGGTCTTTAAAGACATAAATGGAAGTTCAGAAAAGAATGAGTTTCAGAAAAAGCAAAACGATTTATTTATAAAGCATCAGATCCTGTTTTGAACACCCAGGTGTTACACAGCACAGAAGCAAAAACCATAGATTGGGCTTTTTTCTATTTGGTTCCTCGTATGGCTTCTCTGCTTACCAGACATAATCTGACATGGCATTGACTTCATCTTTGCCATATAATATGTTTGTGAAAAATGTTCTTTTCAGGAAATTGGTATTTATGAAAAATGCATTAGAATTACAAAAAAAAAATGCTGTAAGAGTGAAACAGATTTCATGTATCATGGGAAATAAATTAAAAAGTACAGAGGAAAAAATTTTTAATATTCATATATAGTTTTATCTGCATCTGTAACATTGTGCAAAGCTTTTTGATTTTGTATAATATTGATTTTTTTGAAGATATGTATGTCATTCCAATAGCAACACATCCCTTTTGTTTAAAAAGAAAGCTTTTACTTGTGTTTTTTATAAAATAACACATTAACTAATATGTTTGATAGAAAGGAGAAAAGGTTTGTATGTCTTCTTTGAGTCATGTTGCTATGAACTAGCAGTGGCAATAGCCAAGTGGGATCAGGATGTATCAAATTCTTTGTGTCCTAGATAACTTTACAGCTCTCCTTCCAAAAGAAGCTTAGAAATTAGTGATAATATAATGGAAATATCAAAGGCTGCCAATCAATTCCTGCCTTGCTTCTTTTGTTTTGAAGATTTGTGTGGCACCTCATGGATTTTAACCTTTGCATTAATGTTTTGTCTTTTCCATGTCTGTGCTGGCTCTTTCACAATTTGTTCTCCTTCTGATCTTTGAAATTTGGGGACTGTCTCTGTTTCTTCCTTCTGTGGAAGAAGTTACAGATTGCTCTTCTTTTTCCTGTTGGACTTCACTGAGCAAGCTCAACAGGCATCCTCTGGATAGTTCTCAGCATTAGATGGAGCAGCAGCTCAACTGCTGAAAGTCTTTGTATTTGGGATGTTCATTAATGTGTTCCCCTGTTAATGATGTCACAAGTGCCTCTGAACTTCATTCTTATCCTCTAAGGTAATTTAAAAAAATTAATCCCTCCCACAGGACCATTGGGCCAGGCAAACACTGGGCTTGAAGTGATATAGGTATGTAATATGTTTTTAAAACACACTTAAAAATGCATCAATCAAATTGCAGTTCATTATCAGTTGTTCCCACACATGGAATGTCTGCAAGTCTCAATTCGAGCATGAGATTACTTCTTTAGCTGCTGTATTCTCTAATAACACCACTTTTGGAAACTGTGAATAACAATATAGCATATCCAAACTAATTATGCCATTTCGTACCATTAATCTGTAATTATAGCCTATTTACATATTCAACATGAGTCTGTTTTTTTATCATTGCACTACCAGTGCTATCTTCCTGATTAGTTTATTACTAGAGAATGTTTTCCTTTTCTATATCTATATTCACTGCATTTCCTTATCTACAACTCTTGTCTGTATCTATGTGGCCTCATGATCTTTTAAGATATCAACACTTAATGACACCCAGTGTTTGACATATTTTTTATTTTTTATAGGTACTCTAAATTCTGAAACATTTAAGCTTATCTTTCAAAAATCATGAATTTAGTCTTATCAAAACCTCAATGAGTAAATTTTGTCCCTCACACAATCATGATAAGATTGAAGCTTTACTTTGTTTTAGAACAAGTGTGAATTCCCACAAAAGTTATTTTTTTCCTTTTCTGTTAAAAAAACAAACAAACAAAAATTTATTTATAAAATATATATTGGTGGGTTTTTATTTTCCACTTAAGCTGTTTTCATTCTTTACCTCCTGTCTGTGGCAGAATGATTCTAACAAATGTAGCAGTTTCCTGAAAAGGCTGAGTGATATTAAATTTCTTTTAAAAATTGCACTTGTGCTTTTTTCCATGCTAATTATTAGTGTATACTCACTACATGTGAAGCTTCCCCTTCTGTTTTCTTTTGCCTGTACATGTGTGTATGGTCATGGATAGACAGAGCAATTAATGATAATAAATTTGTAGTATCCCTCCAACATTTTCTATTGCTCAGTTTTTCTTTTACAGTTTCTCCCTGGCTTAAAATTGCAAAAAAAGACTTCCCCCCCATTTTTAGTTTTTATTCCTATTGTTGTCTGGTTTCTAATTAAATGTTGCACAGACCTGCACTGCATTTTTAGCTGAAGTGTCTCCAATCTATTAGGAAGGCATGGAATGTTCTTTCTGCTTGATATAACATATGTAATGCATATAACATATGTAATGTAATGTCTTTTTCTTTACTATCAATTTGAGCTTTTGGGGTCTTTTTTTGAAAGCTGTATTCTCACATTTCTTTAGCAAGGTCAGATAATTGATTTTCTTTTCCGAATTTTACCTGTGAGCTACCCAACCATGTAAAACTTCTGACTCAGAGAGAAAGTGTGAGGCTGCTGAGTCTGCAATATTTTAGAAACTTACCTTTTATAGTTATTTTTATATTTATTTGGCTTTTGTGAAAAGCTAAAATTCCTGCCTGAGCATCCTGTAATTGTTTGATACATTCCTAGAAATCTGTGTTTAGTCTTTAGATGTCCCTTCATCCCTTCTTTAGGAGAGAGAATAATGAAATGTAAATATGTTGGTACTCCAGCTCAGCTTTTACTGGTAGTTTGATGAGTTTCAAATCTGTTTAGGTAAATTCTAATTGAACTATGTTCATTTCTGATAATATTATAGTTAATGACATTAAATATAGTGTTGAACATTGAGATTTAGTTTTGTTTATGAGCAGGCATCCAAATCATAGTTGCATTCAAGATGTTGGAAGGATTTCATCCCAACCAAAACTGCAAAACAGTGTAAACCCCCCTCCTAATTCAAAATGCTACATGGTCAGGAACTCAGATATTTTGTTCACTCACATACCTTTTCTTTTTGCAATTCTCCATGATAAAGGTCTGATCTCTGTAAAATTCTAGATTTCTCATTTGATCTGCAGTGTAAAAGACAAGTTTTAAAGCTTTGGACAATTCCTCTTTAAATATTTAGAGTCATCAAACATATTTGATGCTCATCGTTCACAAATTTCTAACCTGATAGACTGATTATATTTATCCTCATTTCAGAAAAAGCTCTCTATATATCCTGACTGTAATGAGTATCATCATACACTGAAAATATTTGTAAGGTCAGTTCTACGTGACTTGGGCCAGGCATTCCAAGTAGAAAAAGAAACAGAGATTTAAAAATTCATTAAGTTAAAAATCATTCACCTTAACACTCCATATAATATTTATGAATAGTAAATACTTTTACAGAAGTCAGAAATGAATTGCAAACATTTTCTAAATAGAAGAAGGATTAATCTCTCCACCTAATGAAATCATAATAAATAAGCCAGTCAGCCCTACACAGGAGGGAAAATACATTATCTTATGTTTTGGGTTATGATGGCTCTGGCATTACCAACAATCTTCATTGAAAACTGCAAGACTGGGCATTAGCATGTGTTTGTATATGTGTGGGAGAGACAATGATGAAATACTCTTTCCTTTTCTTCCATCAAGGTGAACTTAGTTCTGATGTTGCCTGCAGGCTTGAGCAGAGGGCAGTCGATGCTCAGAAGCCAAGACACTAAATTTAAGTTTAAAATTAAAATGTTCATCAACATGGAAATCTTCTTACTACCTATCTTATTAACCTGTGAGGTAATTCCACCAGTCAATAAATAAAAATGGAATGTGGCCCTCAGTGGTAGGGTACTTAAACTGGGAGAATTTTCTTTAAGATGAGAATAACCTTAGAAAGACTGAATAGCAAATTCAATTCAGAAATGAGAAAAATACTCTTGAACCCATCTTGTCGTAACTCAGCTTTTTCTCCCTTGTGGGCAGTGCAAAACCTGTCTGCTTTTAAATTTTAATTAAAACTTAGATTAGTTATGATCATCTAATCTTTCCTTTGCACTGCAGTGTCTGATCACTGTGTGAAAGTATCCAAAGTTTAATCTGCTTCTGGTCCTCCCAGATTTGACAGTCTAATTAAGTGCTCAACTTTAGCACTTAGTATATAAGAAATCCCACTTCATGTTTTGATAAGATTTTAGACAAAATTGGTCACTTACCTGTTCTGCTGAAATATTTCTGAATAATTTTATTGTTTTATCTTTACTGTTGCATTCCTCTTGTTCAGGAACCAACAGATTTCCTTTCTGCATTCTGCTAAAAAAAATTATTTGAAGGCTCAACCTACCATTGACAGTAAAGCATTACTGGCATCGTACAGGGGTGTTGTAAAGACATTCCTTCAGTATCAGAATTAGTATATGGAAATATGTGAATGTAGAAATATTGGTTCTAAAGCTAGTGGTTCATTGTTTGAAAAATCCACTCTATTTTTCTCTGCAGGGTGTGGTGACTGAACAAGATGTGCAGATATCTCTGTGTTATTTCTTGCACATCACTTTGCCCTTCTCTCTGTTGGCCTGGTCTTTACTGTTCTTCTGTAATCCTTCACCTCATCCCATGTTCCTTGTGACCAATTGTTTTCCTTTGAACTCCGGGAAGACATAACATTCATCTCTTATTCTTAGGCCAGCAGCTAATCATCCCAGAAAGCTGTGCCACAAAGCCTACTATTTCCAGTTAAGGAAGGAGATCTTTTCCCTTATGCCAGCTTGCTCAATGTGTAGGCAGGTGATCCACATTTTGGTGATCCCAGCAGGTGTTAGAGGGATGGAGATGTTATTTCAAATGCTCTTAGCAACTTTGTTGAAAGCAGTCTTACATTTGCTCTCTGGAGCCCAGCTTGACTCAATATAAATACTTCAGGGGCTGCAAATTTGCAAAACTGTTAATCCTACACCCCTTCATGTCCCATCCCAGTCCCCCTGCCACATCCCAGTCCATTTGCCCTGCCACATCCCATCCTGTTCTTAATGACAGCGACTTCCCAGATGGTTCTTGAAGCACTTTGCCACCCTGGGTTGACTCTACAGTTGCTGAAACCAAACTGTGAGCTCCTGTGGTGTGGATGGCCTCAGCTCACACAGACAGGCCTCAGCAGCCTCTCTCTACTGGGGCTCTTTATAAACAGTAGAGAAAAAGGCGCTTTTAGGGTGTGAATTCAGACAAGTGTAGGATAAAGTCAATCATATCCTTGATTTCACCAACTGTATTGCTTAGCTCTCCATTGACTGGGGAGTCTGTGGCTGATTACCTCTGTCTTTCATTTAGTCACGTAAATTTGGTCCTTTGTGTCTCACTGAATGCAGGATTTAAGTTCAGCCACGTTCCAGGCCCTGTGGAGTGATGTTCAGAGGAATTCACTTGTACTCTAAGGATAAGTAGCTTCCGGTACAGCTTTAATAGTCTTATTCAGACTGAACAGAACCTGAGAAAGAGTTTCAAATTCCCAGTGGCAGGGTCACTGAAAAAAAAAAATCAACTTTGCTGCAGTTTGCCCTGGCCCTTACTCTTGCAACATTTTAATTATTTTTCTGAAATCCTCTGAGCACTCATCAGTTATCCATGTAGCAGTATAAACTAATCACTGCTCAAATTCTGACCTTTTTTGAATAGCAGGGGCTCAGGCAATTTCTAATCCTGCTGTGTTATTTTGGCATAAACTTCTTTGTTCAATTTATGCTAGAATAGATCCTGATTTTATCCTGAACTTCAGTTGGACAGATTATGGTCTTGCCTGACAAATGATGGTATGAGCTGATCTTCACTGGAAGATAGTTCACCTTTTAGCCTTGAGAATATCCTTGTGATCTTACAATTTCACTTATTTTTATACTTTACCACTTTTTTTTTTTTTTAACTAGGGGCAATATAAATCTATTTACATGTCTTTTATTTTCTAGCGACTATGTTTCTTAGTATTATTTCTTGTGAGGGAAAAAAGGCTATTGTATCTTTATAAATGTCACAAATGCTGTGGTAGCAGATTTGTTGGAATAGTCAAACTGCAGTATTTTCTCTCTTAAAAAGAAAAAGTAGATCTGGAAAGTCTTTTTTTTTAATACTGTTTCATTAATTTCAAAATACAGCACCTATCTCTGCTTCTATATTAGTCATTCTTTGCTAAGGCTATGGAAAGCATCAATTTTTATAATAAAACCTGCCATTTTAGCAGTTTTCACCTCCCTGCTGTTTTACTGAGCAAGTTGCATCTGAGGGTGGGTGATGTTGAGGAGGAAATGACATTGATTTTCTACTTTTGTCATACAGGAGTATTTTGAGATGTTCCTCTTTATTTTAATTTTTCTTTTTCAAGGATTAAAAAATAATAGAAGAAAAATACTCAGAAGTTCAAGTCTAGGATGGTGGAATCAAAGCATGCCTAAAAAAATGTACTGGTTTTCTGGAGAATCTGTGCTGAGACTTTAAGGCTTGGGTGAACTGCCTGTTCCAGACTGAGTTTTGCAATGGTACAAACACCTAGGACTTGAGAGATCACAGGGCACAAATTAAGAGCCTCTTGGTTTCCTTTCTGTATCACTGAGCAACAGTCCAACAGGATCTTGATTTAATATGGAACTTCTTGAAGAAGTGTAACAATGTTTTTTTTTTTTCTGGAAAGCAACATATTATTTAGTCCATATGGCTTTTTGCTATTATGCTTCCAATGACTAGTGGCATGGACACTGCATGAAGAGCAAGGTAGAAGTACAACAACTTTATTCATTTTTCATGGTTAATATTTTATCTATTTTAAGGTAATTTTTTTTCAACTAAATTCTCTTGCAAAAGAGAAAAATCTGCGTAAGTAATTTCCCAAATGTATCTACAAAATGGTCTGGCTAGCTGACTGTGTCCTTTGACAATGTACTTAGGCAAGTTGGTAAGTTGCTTTTACAGGTAATTCTAGAAAATCAGGTATGATATCAGAAACCAGGTGAAACCTTTCATATGAGTCAGAGCATAAATAACCTTTTTTAGGAGTTTCCAAAACATCCATCACTCTGCATAGATGCTACAACTTTAGTGATGCAGTGAAGAGCGAGCAGCAGGTGGAGCATGTGTATTGATTTTGTCACTGCAGGACTTTGAACCCCAAAAAGGAAAGTTTAAGCAAAATGCAGGAGCCCTGAGAGTAGTGTCACTAGTTCTGAGATGGGAAAAAATGTCCCGAGGCTATTATCCCTATTGTAAATGGTACTGTGCACTTAGCATTTTCTTCCCGGTGGTGCTTGCTGTGTTACTCTCTGAATAATGAATTTTACATTTTATATGTGCTCTTTCAGTTTATGGAAGGTTCATCAGGTGTCTGTGTCTATTTTAGAAAGAAAAATTACTGATCTGGGGTTGAATGATAAATATATAGAGAAAAAGCAACAGTCTCCTTACCTGCTTTGCTAGGGTACCGATGAATGGATTTCAGTTCAGTATTTCTAGATTTAGTTCTCATATTAAGAACAGTCTGTTGTTCCACAAATGATATTTACATTCTTTAAGACTCGTGAAATGCTTACTGCAGCTCCTATAAATACAAGATTTAAGAGAACTTTAGATCAAATTACAGTACATCCTTCATTTCCAGGCTGCAGAATTGCTCAGCTTTGTTTTATGGAGTTAGTTAGGCAATGAAAAGTCAATCATTGCAGTGTGTGTATGTTTATAGGCTGCTGTATTTTGGAAGGAAACTACATTGTATCAGTGGGTTTACGGTAGCTGGGCCACACACGAGTGAGCTGCATGTGTTCATTCCATCAGGATTGGTCTTATACACCACCAGTTAAGGTTACATGGCTCTTTGTGCCAGTAATTAGTTTGCAAGTCATAGCTTTAAGATTGTGAAAATTACATTCTCAACCTCAGTAATAATTGTCATTAACCTCTGGATCTATTTGCATTGTTTACAAGTTAAAGATGAAGGATCTTGGAAACTTTGGGTGTTTTCTTCAATTGTGCACCATTGCATTCAATGTTTTTAATATCAAGCATTGTGAATTTGACCTGCAATAGGGTTCTTCAAAAGGAGTCTGCCTGAGTGACTCATTTCTGTTTGGCTTCCCTGCTTCACATAGCGTTCAGAACAGAACACATCTTGGTTTTATGTTTTGGCAAAGCAGGGGGAAGACTTTGTCAGAAGATACCTGGAAGATTCAAAAAGCACAGTCTCATCATGTAGCTGGTTTTTTTTTGTTGAAGATGAGCTCTGCCTGGAATAAGCTTTTGTTGTCATTACCCCATGGCAACAAAACACCCTTTTGAATGCTTACATTTGCTCTGCCCTTCCCTGTTAAGCCATTAGGTCTGCTAACATATTTCTGCTGACTGAAATAAAAGGTCCAGAAGCAATTGTCTGGTTTAGCAAGCTAACAAGTCTGGGTAGGTGTAAAAACCCATTGCTCTGGGCTGGTAAATGATGAAGTGCAGTGTTAGCTCACTCAGGTGATTCATCTAGCTGAACATCCTCCTCTGACAGTGATTGGTAGCAGATGTTTAGGGATAGAGTGAAGAAGGGCAAGATACTGAGCAAGGATAGAATAAGCTTTTCCCTTGTATCACTTCTGACACCAGATTTTTCAGGGAATTCACAACTCCTGTATTTTGCTAAGGAAAGACTACTTATAATACATAGAAGCAACTAAAAACTGGTGTTAAAGCAAAGAAGCCATGATGTGAAGAAATAGGAGGAAAGATGAGCAATAATTACAGCTTGTCAGCAGAGGGTTCCCTTAAATGTGCTTTATAGAGCAGTGATAGTCTCTGAAATTCAGTCTCTGGATATTAGAAATATTTTTTTGGAATATTGTCTTTCCTCAAGCAAAAATCCTTATTTTTTATAGTGATTCTTGAGTCCTTCAAAGAAAATGATGATATTTCTGAGATGGCTCTCCTGTTTTTCATTAAAATAACTTTTACAATAGTTAATAGTTTCCTCTTTTGGCCTGAGCCTTCAGAGTTCCTTGTGAACACCCCTCAGCATCCCTCAAAGGAGCCTGTCTTATTCTAAAGTAGAGTCACAGCTGGAAAAAGTTCTGCATTTCCAAGGACAAACATTGCACTGGTGCCAGAGCCCAGGCAGAGCTACTCCTCTGCTTGCTGCATCAGAGGACACTTTCTCCTTTATTGTGATTACTGCAGTATGACATGAATGAAATCTGGATCTAGTATTTTTATCCTAATGGGGGTTTTTTTTTGTTTGTTTGGTTGTTTTTTTTATTATTTTTTTGCCTATCAGGCGTAAAGGTTGGCTTGCTTAATAAATTAAACTAACTGCTTTAGGTTTTCACAATAACAGACCATTGGGCCACTGTCCCATCATTACTTTTTGGGATATCCGCATTGTCTTTAGTATCCTTACTTTGCCTGTATCACCACGGATTCTCATTATGAATTTTTCATACATCATATGTTTGTGCTTTTAATGGAAAAGGAAAACACCAGCATCTTCTGGATTAGGCAGGGAAACAGATTAACTGATTTCACTGAAGTGGTGATGATGTGGAAAAGTACAGGAAAGTTAAGGACAGAACTGAATCTGCTGTGGATCCATTCCAAATCCTGTTTTGGCAGCCCAAGATTAACTGTGATCCAGCTGTGGAAAGGACCCAAGTATTTGCCCCTTAATCTTTTGCAAACTAAGTTCCTGGAAGCTGCATTCCATCTGCCTTGAAATCTGTGTCTTGGCTTATTTTCCACTAAGAAACGCTACAGCCTCTAAGGATGGGCAGCTTTGGGATTCAGAGTGACTATGCCATATGATACATCATTTGAATGTTAGAAAAGCTGTTTCTTTATGAACAGTATACTTAGTAGATAATCTAATAGGTCCATTTACCCTTTAATTTCTTACATTGCTGTTAATTAGTATCAAATTCTGGCTTCATTGAAACACTGCTGTTGGCCACATTTCCCACTGCTGTCTCTGGGACTGAGCTTCAGTTTTAATGTTCTGTAGTGAATTTTCATTTCTCTAGGAAAAAAATGCATTTTTTACTACACCAAAATAATTTTTTTTTGTTTTCTTTTTTATTTTATTTGGTGCATTTGTTTTGGTGCATTTTTTTCTTTCTTTATGGAAGTGGTGTGAAGTCTGATGTTTAGGGGGAATTTTCTGAAAGTAGCAGAAAAACATTGTTGTGATGCTGCCAGAAAAAAAAGCATGCCACTATATTCCAGATACTGTTCCACAACAGTTTAGCAGGATCTGGACTAACTGTGTCTCCCTTACCCATATCCTCTTTGTGGTTGTTGCAAAGGGGTGTTATTTTGGACAAGATGCCTTTTTAAGGTACTTTTTGGTTATCCACTAACTTTCTATAAAGCTGGCTACCTGTAGTAAGCATAAATTGTTAAAACGTGCTCTTCTAAAAGTGTTTTAATCAGATATTTGCCCTGTGAACATTTGAAGAGGAGCCCAAAATGAGCAGGACTTGCTGCTGGCAAGTTCTGCCTCCCCTCTGCTGGGAGAAGTGATAGAGAAGGTGGCATCAGTTCATTTGATGCTGCCCACAGCAGAGCACTCACATCTCGATGGGAGATGCTTTGTGTGAGAGGAAGTGTTAAGGGTCTCTCTGCCTTATTCTCAGAGATGTCAGAAATGTTCCAGGATCTCCTAAAAACATGTTGCCAGACAAATAATGCAGACCTGAATTAGTTTGACTATTTTGCTTCTGTGTTCCTGTTGAAGAAGCAGATTCATCTAAATGAGGCAGCATAAACATGAAGCAGAGTGTTTGGGCTTAATGTTACAATTTATGAAAAAAACCTTAACTGTCAAAGACTTAAAAGGTTCAGCATCTGCTGTATCATATACTGCCAGCCTCTGCGGGGGAATCAGGGCAGCATATTCCAGAAAAGGAACAATAAGATGAAAGCACAACTGAAGTTAGAATCTTTCCTTTGTATCTGGGAAAGTTTGCCCTTAAGACTAACAAATCACTGAGCATATCTATCTCCCCTATCCTCCAGTTTTAAGGCTTTCCCCTATTTAAAATGTTCTTTGTTAGTGTGTGGTTTTTTTTTTCACATTACACTGAAATCTGAGCACCTTTTAATTTTCAGTATTTCAATATTGTGTTCTCTATCTCTGGTAGATAAAGAATTAATGTTATCCTCATTTCACAGATGGGACATGGAAGGACTAAAGGGTCAGGTTCACAGAGATATGTAAATATTTATATTTCCATTGATTTCAGTAGCAAGTCTCCTACCTACATAAGATGCTTAAATATGTTTTTGGTCACGGACCTTGGTGATTAGCTGACATTATACAGGAAATCAGTAGTGACATGGGGATCTGAACCCTTTAGTGTTCTTTGAGTTCATCTTTTTTTGCTGTGTGCTTGCTGAGATTATGTGAAGTCTAAGCCTCCCATTCTCACCAAGCTGGTTTTAGCATAATGGGACAGAGGTAGAGAAAGCTGCTTTGATAGTTGTTTGCCTTGGGCATTATAAAACAGAATTGACTTTAAAAAGGCATTTACAAGTGACCTAGTGCTTTCTGGGAGATGGCCACTGCTGCTGGATCAAAAGCTAGAGGAGATACAGCTTCGGGACAGAACTAAAATCTCTCTGTACTGCTTAAAGAATCAGTATCAGAAGAATTGGAGAGGGGGTGGGTGAGGGGAAAGCAGAGTAGGTAAAAGTGATAATTTTTGAATATTTATAATCTCTTTTGTGCTGTTGCACAATTGAAAACAAAGGAGGTGGAGCCTGTGTTCATAATTAAACTCTAATTCTCCAGGTCAGAGGGTGAGGTGACCTGTCTGCACTATCTGCTTTTCAGGACAACATATGGTGTGATTGATATTGGCTCTGGAGAGTGGGCCTCATACAGCTGGAATGCTGGGGATGTGAATGTGATATCAGTTCTCTAGGGAGAGCTGTAAATTTAACATTGGGGTATAAAGTATCAATAAAAAGATATTGTTGCTATTTTTGTCACTTGTGCACTGACACTCACAGCATTGGCAATAACATGCAGGTCAAAACACCTTCCAAAATGTGATGAAGAACTTACTCTGTTCTTCAGTTCCACCACCAGGGAATGCTGATTTTAAAATAAATAAATAAGGTCTCTTTTTTCCACTTTGATGTAAGAGCTGTTGATACGGCAACAAAGGTTGCTTGAACTAATTCTGGAGAGGAATGTAAATACCAAAGTGTAGGATAACAGGATAATTATATTGATTGTTGCAGTAAGGGTGTTTTTCTTCTCCTACATGAAAAAAGAGTCTTTGCTCTGTTAAATATAAAAAGAAAGAGTAAAGGAAAGACTGTTTAAAAAACAATGCAGAAAAAACAGTGGGAAAAATTATAGAAAAAGCTGCCTGTCATCAAATGTAAGACCTCTGAGTTCAAGAAGGTAGTACATGATGCAGGCTTACTGATTTAAATTGAGGTTGGATTGCTCCTAAGAGCAACATTGTTTTATTCCTTTCCATCTTGAAGGATGAGGTTATAATTACTTATTTGCTATCTATATCTTTATAGTACTTTGATTTCTGTGGTGAATACAATTGTGAATAGCAAAGCAGACTTTTTTGATTTCAGTTAGGCAGATTCTTTTTATTTATTATTTTTTAATCAAAAATGGTGAGTGAAAAATTAAATTAATACATTCCAAATAATAGAATCTTATTTCTTTTAACCAAACTCTGCAGTATTATAGTAGAGTTAGGAGCCCTTCCTGCATACTTTGTGTTGGTTACCACAGAATTGGCTCAGTACAGACAGATTCTGTAGAACCTACGAGTTCAGAGACAACAGACAGACCTTAAGGAGCATCAGTGCAGCACATGGAAACTATGGAACAATATGGATTGGTTTATGGACAGTAATTTTGCTATGGCAGGAGCCCTGCAGGGATGAGGAGAGGTGATATGTCTTTGCATGAACAGTTCACTCTGTCAAAATTTGAACATACAGCTTTAGGCAAGAATATTAGATACCCCCATTCTGTTACACACAAAGGCATTTTTCTCAGTTCTATCACTTCTGTACTTTCCAAGTGATTGGTGAAAGGAAATCAGTAGGTTATACCTGGAGTTTCTGGCTGGTTTTTCCTTCCATCAAAAGTCCAGAAAACTGAGAACTTATCTGGGGATTTTAATGGTGAAAATTCAATACTGCAGCCTCATTACCATTCTGTTATGGATTCCCTTCATCCGATATCTTGATATTACCATTTAGAGCAGTAAAATGCTTTCAATTTATTAAACTAAGTGTTTAGTTGGAGAAAATCAAAAGTGCATGCTAATGTCACTGTATTGACAACCTTTCATCCTTACTGTGGAGCTGCCTGTATTTATGTTCCCATTCCACGGGAGGTTCTCTAAACGTTGGAGGCTAAAGCCATAGTGAAGACATTTCTGTCAGATCTCTGCTGCTTAATTAGACAATGTTGCTTTCCACAGTCCTGCTCAATAGTTGTACTCTTAAAATACCAGGCTTTTCCAGGGACCTGTGTACACTGTGGCTCATGTAACAGTCTGAGTATTTCTGAAAATTCAGCATACAGATATTCAGAATTATTTTTAAAGTCTTCTTTTCAGCTAGAAAACTGGCAGTATAGCGAGTTTTGGTTTGCCTAGTTTTGAAACATGTTTGCACATGTTTTCTAGAAATAAAAAAAATATATATGTTGCTAACTAATTGGCTGAGGCTTGATTGACAGATGAAAATATTTTTAACTGCAAATCCTAAATCTAATTTAAATCTCATTTCATCTGTTCTAAAGAAGCTTGACTGATTAAAGGCATTTAATTTTACTGCCATGCAATGGATATGATCTTGGTGCCACCTTTTTTTAATGGGCTTTTGAATGCCAGCCATGCGAGTGAAGCCTGTAGACCTGAAGGGAGACAGAGTTATATAGTCTGAATACAAAACTTCAGTGTCTTACCCACAAATAACAAAGATAAAAGTTAAAGAATACAACAGTGCTTGTCTCCTTTAAAAATACACCTTGAAACGAATTTAATAGAAGTTGTCATCATCATAAAGCATGAGTGTCAACATCTATCAGAAGAACAAACGTGTTAGAGTGATGATGGTAAGAATGCAACTCTTTCATCTCTGGACTAACCAGCTTAGATTTAGTACGGGAGATCTTAATTTACTTATTTTCATATATTTCGGGCAGTATGGAGGAAGTCATATGCTTTGGAGTAAGGGATAATGTGATTTTTGTAGTAGCTGAGATGCTTGATAAAAAATGGACAAATTTCTGACATGTCAGCCTTTCCTCTAAAGGGCTGGAGAACAGGCAGAGGAGCTGAACTGATGTGCCCCTAGGTGGGGGCAGACTGTCAAGGCATTTAAGGAACTACACTTTGCTATTCCCCTGCACTGATTGTTTTGTGGGTGAGGTTTTAGCCTCTAATGTTGACAGTCTGGTAGAAGTTATATGAATCTTTCTGGGGGAGAAGGAATGGCTCTAAGTGTTAGGAAAAGAACTTTCTGTACATGGCATTGTGTACATGAATAAAAATGCAAGTGGCAAATTGATCAGATAAATGTACTGATTCACCTAAATCTGTGTACTTTGATTGTCCAGGAAGGTGGGAATGTTCCTGTTCCTTATTGGTTTATCTAAGCCTGTATCTTATTTCTGACAGTGCCAGGACAAGATATGTGAAGACAACTTTGGAGGTTCTGTAGATTCTATAATTTTCCCCCTCCTGTGTTAACTGGCTCTAAACAGTGCTGCTGGGTAGGTCTTTCCTATGGTACAAAGAAAGTCTCTTGATCCTGTAGGTAGAACTTTGAATATCTTTGTATTTGCTCAAACAGATACCTGATGTTAGTCTCCTACCAGGATCATTGAGGAGTCAGGTATCAGTGAATTCCTCTCAATTATTTATCTGCCTGTGACTTCACAGTTTGTTTTGGTTTTTTTTCTTTTTAACATAGCATTGTAAGGATGATCACTGCCCACCCATTGCATTAGTTCAGCTCAGTTGTTCATTAATTTTTGAATTTATTAACCAGTTTGGCAGAAAGGCAAGGTCTGAAATACATTCAGGAGCTATGAACTCTGTGGAAATTGGTGGCTGGCTCAAGGAGAGCTCCCAAGTGAATACCCCTTTGGAGGGAGAGACCACTACAGTTTCCTTGGTGTGTTTGGCTGGGTGATATTTTGAAATCAGCTACAAGGGAGGCATCTGAAAGGCAAAGAACATTTTAGAAGAATGAGAAGAGTAAATAAAGGTGAGAAGTACGGATACTGGTGTAGGACCTGTGGTGACATAAGGAGAATGGGAGAGAATTGCAGGAGAAAGCAGCAAAGAATACTTGGAAGGAGTTGGTATTTCTGTGGAGGTGGGACATGAACCTTAAGGAATATATGAAAGAATATATGCATTGTATATGGCTTCATGTATAAAAGAATAAATGAGAGCCATTCCAAGCCTTCTTCATAAACCTGCCTTCTATTACTTCAACAATTCTCACTGTCTGGTGTTCAACCTGTTGCTTGTTTTGTTTTAGATAACAGGGCAACACTGCTGAGAATATTTTATTGAGGGCATTCAGATATTTTAATATTTTAGGACTTGTAACAGCCTTCCTGTGGTCCTCAGGAATTTTGGTGTCCAGAGCTGTGCCTAGTGAATCTTTCCATTTATTTCCCTCCTAAAAGAAGATAATGAAATTTGTTCCCAGCAAAGTATAGCGATAGATTATTTTGTCCAATGTATACAAATTTCCATTTTTCAGCAGTTAACTGTGTTTTCTCAGATTCCCACATGTTATCAAGAACCTGATTTTTTTAATGTTGTCACATTTTCCTTCATTTGAGGATATGTACTAGCCTGTGAAGATGGCTATACCACCTGTCACACCTCCTTTATACACCATTATTAAATAATCCAAAGATTCTGAAGGAGCTTAACCAAAAGCACTGAAATGGAATCAATATTTATATAATTCTCAATGCAGGATGAAAACAGAATTCTTCTTACTGCTGTTTTGAAGTTAAATATCAAAGTTTTCCATAACACAAGTCTTTATTGGTAGCAAATGAAAAATGTATTGATGGAAATGTTTAAAATAAATAGCAGGGAGAAAATGCTTGCATGTGACTAAATGTGATGAGAATACTTTTGGTCAATCATTTCTTGAATTTACTCTGTGAAAACTGGTGTTGTTACTACCTAAAGTTCAAGGAAAAAGTGAGGCAGTAAGTGTGTGGCAGTCACGACTGAGAGGGCCACCTCTCCCTCTCCAGAGCTGCCCAGTTCACCATTACTGCCTCTGCTAAAATTACCCTGCACGTGGAAAACTCCTGGAAATGGATATTGGTGGGAGTTTCCCAACCTGTGTGGCTGCAGCAGAGATCCAGTGCAGCAGCAGGAGAGGAGAATTTAACCCCTATTCATATAGCTCCTTTCTTAGTAAATGAAGATGTTCTTTGAGAAATAGAATACATTTGACACTGTATTTACCATTCATGTCTACTATGAACAGAATTATTTTATAGACAGACACATTGTTCTCTCACATATTAATTTTTTTAAATGCATTTCACTTCTGCTGACAAGCTATTAAAATTCAACATTTAAATGTCACACTATGGCATGTAATTTGCTGTCATGAAAACAACTATGGATTTATTTTCTGGTGAGATTCACGTTAAGTATTGAGAAATATGTCAAAACCAAAAAGTGTCATGATTTCTTAAAGGGGGGAAAAGGAGAAATTCCCAAATGGTATGGAATGTTAAAAAGTGCCTGTACTGGTAGGAAGAGATTCAATGGCTCTGGTTATTTTTTTTTCAATTTGGAAAAGGAAATATGATTGTTCTGGTGGGTTGGAGTTTTGATATAATTCTGAATAGGTCAGACCAATCAAAATGTAAGAGTTAATTATTAAAGCTGAGTTCAGTCAGCTCTTGAATGGAGACCACCAGTGATAAACTGAAGCTGATATACAAATCAGTTGTCTTGCTGCTGTTCCTTTTTATTTTTTTTCTTCTTTCTGAGTCTATTTAGCATTAAACCAGTAATCCAGCATGGCTCTAAAGGAGAGTGTGCTGTTTCAGGCACAGTTGCCACTAAAGAGTATAGTGTCTTGATCCCCTCTGGATTTTAAAGATGAGAGACACCTTTTGCAAGAAGCGGCATATAAATTTCAGTGACTGACACAAACTTAATTTGGACAATTTTCTTTGCTGAATTCCTCCCACACCCGTATAAAATCCATTATATTTATTTAATCGTCATCCTTATCAGCTGTTCAGGTTTGTTTTATGCTATCAGACAGGCACTGTATTTCAGCCCTCAGAGGGCAACATATTAATCTCAGCTGAAAAAAAGTGTGCTGTAATTTTCCAGTGCTTTCATTCTAAAAGTTGTTGGTGACAGTAATAAAAATTATTTTATGCTTAATACTGTTTGATTTAGTAATATTTTGAAGGTCCAGCTAACAGTTTATTTTTTATTCCCACATTATCCATAGAAATTGCTTTATTCCTTTCATTTTTATAATACTAAAATATATCTAAAGTGAAACCAAATAGCGTATTTGTTATTTCAAAATATTTTCACTGAAAACTACTTTCCATTATGTGCAATAACATATTTAATAACAAAGAATGTGATTGCTTTCTTAGATAAATGTTATATTATCCTCCAGGCTTCTGTAAACTTCCACCACAAGTGATTTTTCTTTTTTTCTCTTCCGTTTTTCATTTTTACTGAAGCTGTAACAACGTGCATAGCTTCAATGTGACTACACAACAGATTTTCACATGAAAAGTACTGTGAAAGATTTTTAGTAACATTTTTTTACTGTCAGGTTACCCTGTCTTTCAAGCAGCCCTTTTAGAAATTCTGTTAAAATGTGTATGTCTGGCGACAAGAGCATCAGATACAGGCAGGGATGGGCAAGTGTTCGAAATGACCTGCCACTGCCAAAGGGAAGTGGTAAAGGATATTGTGCTGCTCTGAAAGAAACCTGTGTGTTCTAAAGTCTGTAAGATTTTCTGTATGGAAAAGTTGTGGGAGAAAAACACGTCTATTAAATTTTTAAAAGCAACCATGAATTTTGTTTTGAATACAGGACAATTTTTAGGAGTAAAAGTAATACTATGGCCATGGTTGTTACAGAACGCTCCCAACCTGGATTTTGTTTTCAAAAGTCCTCCCACATTCTGTTACAGAAATCAAATATTAAAGAGAGAACAGAACCTGTGTTGTGTGAGGAGAGATGCCTGCATTATACAGCACCTCAGCTGCTGGTTTAGATGGGGCCAGCGGTTTGGTGCCCAGGGCACCAACCTTGGTACTGCAAGCAAAGAGGCAATCATGGAGCTCTACAAAGAAGTTATAATTGGTAGTAGAGTTAATGAACAAAGTTTCTTCCCAAGGCCTTGTTGGTTGCTTTTGTAACAAAATCCTGTTGCAGTTCTAGCAAAGTGTTCTTTGAAAAGAATGAAGTCCAAGTCTGGTACTGGTTGAATGAAGACAGAGATATATAAAGAGAAGAGATTGCCATACTCTGCTTTTAACCAGGAAAGGGACTATGATAAACTAAAAATTAGAGCTGCAAAGCACCTGATCCCCTTCTCAATTAAATCTCAGTTTAGGTTTAATTGGAAGGCTCCCCTGCACAAGATCTGAAAGAGCCAGATGAGAAGCAGTGGGGGCTGTATGAAATCTCACCATGATTGCAAGAGACAATTGGGCTATAGGGTTTATGGGATGAGTTCCGCTGAGTTCATGGCATGGATGGATGGATGGATGGATGGACGGATGGATTCTGTCATGAATTCTAACTTACTTCTAGTTATCCTGCTCAGACTGGGTTAGGGTCCTTGCTTAAACCTTTTCATGGAAGGCTGCCCTTCATGACAGCCTCCATTTACAGTCTGTCACAAATCAAACCATACTATAACAAGTAGAAACAGCATAGTAAGATATTACCTAATAACATAAATAGCAAATAAAGTAAATAGCTGTCATTACAATATTGCAATTTACTTTCCCTTTTTAATTGTTGCTATTGAAGGAAGACTCCAATGTTTTATTCTACTTCTTTTCCCTTCTGCAGTTTATCTGGGTTTTGGAAAAGGTGAGCTTAGTGCAGGAAAGAGAAAATACAGTACCTGCTTGTGCTTGCTATAAACTATAAGTGGGATTTAAGCAAAAACAAGGCTCAGAACACTCTAAGTTTCCTACCCCTCACTGCCACAGAGTACACCAATATTTTATTAACAGGTCACTGGGCTTGTCTTTGAACATGCGCAGCCACTTCAAGTGAGTGAATCCAGGTAGAAATTGTAATGTTAAAATAATTAGTTAAAATTCCACAGGTGTTTTTGTCTTTGTTAGAGAAGTAGGGTATACTTTTATGTCTTTCCATCCTGGTTAGCCATTGAACAAGATAGCTTGGATGGGATCCAATATAACCATATCAGCATAGTGCTTTCCCCAGGTTAATTAGCCCTGCTAAGATCTACAGTGCTTTGTTTTGTACACATGATAGCTTTGCCAGTGCCAGCTTAAGTATCTCTTCATGTTAGTCCATTTGTTGCATAGATATACTGTTTACGGTCAAGTCTAGACTCTCATTTTTTATGTTAAAAATGCTAAGTCCTTACCTCAATTTTCTATCAGATTTTTCAGGTTATCAAATTTGTGCTTACCATGTTTATTTTATTTAGTGAAGCTTTGCTTACTTTTAGTAATTTCATCATATTGATCATTAGAAGTAGAGTGGGTTGTGTATTATGGCTTAAATAGATTTCTAAACCAGTCCTACGTGTGCAGACTTCCTGTCATAAACTACCTTACAATGTGAAAGGCTTATCAAGTTTGCTGGTTTTCTTCTCTTTTCACAAAGGAAATATTATGAGTTTATTGGTAATTTACCATGGGAATCTAACTTCTTATGGTAAAATTTAGTCTGTATGCAGTGAACCCTAGTAAGGCCTGTATCTTCAAATGCTTCATGTATCATTTGTCTGGTACTTCTCTGAGGAATGTTTTGGTTTAGTGTGATAGTGAGTTTGCACACACAAGTTTTATTTATATTTTATTTACTAGCAGTTTTGTAGGCTTTAAAATTTGTCATCCAGTTCCATGTGGACTGTACAGTTTACCAAACCCTACCTAAATCTTTGCAGTTGGTTTTGGTAGAGAAGCCGATGCATGAACATGTCCAGGACTGAATGATGAACAGTTGAATTCAGTGCTTTCCAAATTAGTGAATCAGTGGTTTGGTTGAAGTACATAATCCTCTTCCTCCGTCTCTGGTGAGTAGATAATTCAAGATTTAGATGCCCTTTAAAACAACTCTTATTGCCATTCCCAGTTATAGATGAACAGGCTATCATTGGGTGCTTCCCCATGGATGGCCTTTAAAAGGGAAATGAGGGCTAAATTAGTCTTGTACCCCTCTGTGCACAAGCAGAAAATTTGCCTAGTAGATCCAGGAGGAATTAAACTGAGAGAAAAAGATAAAGATTTTTTTTTTTTTAAGAGTGATTAAAAGGAAGGTTTGCCAGTGATAAGTGTTCTTCCGTCCGTATCTCCTAGGATTATAATGTTATTGCTATCTAATTGATCCAAGCCTTTGCACTGCCCATAGTGATTCGGAACTGCTCACCAGGGAGATGCTATGATTAGAGTCATAGCCCTTTTACTTTTCACAGAACATTCTGCATCCCAAAACACAACCTTTTCCCTCCCATTTACATGGCATAGACTGATAGTCAGTGCTGTCTAAATGCTGCAAATGAGCTCCTTGCTACACTAACATTCTCTAGGAGTCATAGATTATATTCCCAGGCCTAAAGCTGTTTACTGCATCCATCATCAATACCACTAAATGGTAGTTCATCTAATCTGCCTTAAGGGACACAAGTGAATTTTGTCAAACCAGTCTCAGATATAAATGATTGTACAATATACATTATTTCTCCACAGTTATTTATAAATACATTTTAAGGGAAAAAATAAAGTATTGTGGGAAAAATTATTAGCCTCACAAAAAAAAATAACAAATGAACATTGTCACGGATGGAGTGACATACTTCATTTGTAGGAGAAGTAGCATTATGTTTATTGATACAAACCAGTGATTTAACAAAGTTTGATAGTAAATGCAACAGCAGTTTAACAAGATTCAATGGCAAAGTGCACTAGGTTATTTACTGCTTAGAGGACAGGTCAGACAAAACTGCCAGGAAGACCCTGCTGTTGAGTTGTGAAGCTTATAAAGGACTCCCTTTTCTCCTAAACTATTTTCTGAGAGGAACTTAGGTGTGGCTGATTCAAGACTTATCCTAGACTTGGTCAATGGATTATATCTAAAGGATTGTATGTGCACAATTAATCCTTTATATCACTTCGCTAAGACTTCAAAGTCTTAGCACTCTTATTCACAATTCACTTACTGAGTACCTGATGGAATAACCAATCTCTTAATTTTGATGTGTAGCCTTGAGAGGTGTCCCTGCTCAAGGACAAATCCTGGCATGAAGCCCACTGCTGTGCAGAGCTCAGTGGACCCTGGGCTGCCCACTATTTGTGGAACAAGATGATTTATTGATAGTCATATTTGCATTCTGTATGTATTTCAGCTGGTGCATGCTCAACTACCCCTCAGCTGTTTAGCAAGATTTTTGGCCTTTAGCTATTTTGTAATTTTCTGTCTTCCCAGAGTCTAGCTCAAGCCGGATGCAGCCATCATGACCACCACTGATAGATATTGCTTAAGCAGGAAAGGAAGGGGAGGGGAAAGACCACACGACCACAACATCACATTACCTGCAAAATATCACAGTCATTCAGTCAGGCACTGCCAGCATGGATGTCATGTTCAAATGCATGCATGATAATGGCTCTGACTGCATGAACACATATAAAATGTTACTATTTTACAGTCTTAATTTAGAACTAGACATTTAGTTCCTCACCTGAGAAGTTATGGACAATTAAGGTGACTGGGACTGGGCAAGACCTTGTTTCTGAAAGGCACAGGATAATTCCAGTCCAAGCAGAGAATGCCAACTCCCAGCAGAAATAGCTTGTCATTTTGCAGGAGGGAGCCTCGGTGCCTTAAACTGAATTATAGAAATCTGTGTCAGGAAAAAAAGGCTCTCTTCTCCCATGGGCATGGCAATAAAATAAATATATCTAAACAAGTTCTTTTAAACATTCCACAGACTTTTCTGCAAGATGATACATTGTTAGATGAAAGAACTGCTCAATGCCAGTTTTTTTTCCAAAGAATTACTAGCAAGATCAAATCCAAAACCAAATTGCTTTCAGTACAAGATAGCATGATGGATCATTTTTGGGCTTATTTTCTATTTTCAGCCTCATTCTTTCATTTTTAGTGCCATTCCTAAGAGCAAAGCATGCATATAAAAGGAATGGTGGGATTTTGGCTTTCTCTTGAAATGCCAATTAGGGTGCTGATATTCTTTCTGAGAAAGACAAAGGGAGTAATCTCAGAACCCCAAACCTAGAAACATTATTCCAAAAGGAATTGATATCCTGTGAAATGGGGATAGGGTAAAAACCCAGAACAGAAATTATTATCTAAAAGAAATGAGTATATGTGGTTCTGTTTCCTGCTGACTTTTAAAAATGAGACAAAATTTTGAGGGCTATGGGAAGGAAGGGAAGAAATCCAGAGAAATGTGAGACTTTGATAGGAATTTAAGCTTCACTTTGGACATTGTTTAAAGTTGTCTTTGAAAATGTTTTCCCTGAAATGGATTGTGTGGCTGTCATATTTAAGTAACCTGTGCATTTACAGTCTGATGCACTGGAAAGGAAGTCACAGTTCCATTAATGTTTGGCTGTTTTCTTAAATTTTGAGTAATGTGGCAAAATGTGCCACTTTTTTATCCTGACTAGGAATAAATGAAATCAGGAGTGTCATAGTAGCAATATTGAGCCAGAGCAAATTGCAGGACAATGGATTTAGAGTAGAACTAATCAAATATTGGAAATTTTCATCCGTGAGAAATTCTAACATCTGAAAGACATTGTCTTGGGGGATATGGGTTGATGCTTCAGGGGAAACTTTGATAATTCCTAAATAAATTGTATATAAGTCATTACTTTAAAACTCCCAGAAGCTTGAGAAGCACAATGCACTTGAAGTCTTCAGAGTTTCAGCTGCTGTGGATTGAAGAATTGCCAGGATTGCCTCTCTCTCTCTGCTGGCAGGCTGAAGCTCCCAGGGCTTTCTTGTACAGCTTTTCTTCCTAGGTGAAAGGGTAGGAAAGCAGATTGCTGTGAAATACTTTCCAGAATGTTTTCTTAACAGAACCTCTGTCTCGGTAAACTTCTAAGCTAATACAACATTCAAATCATGCTTCCTTTTGAGTTGTCACTGTTATCTGTTCAAAGCCAACAGCAGTACAATAAAGCTATGGGCTTTGCTTTTCCAACATTTTTATTCTCAGTATGTGGAATTGTCTCATTAGGCATCTTACAGACCTAAAGCTGAAATATCCTCCAATAGAGCTGAGGAATCACCCCAGGTATGTTATACCTCTCTGATAGAAAATCACTGCTTCAAATGAGATGGAAAGAAGAGATTGTTGATTGTTGAAGTGGAGAGAGAAAGCATTTGGGTGAGGGAGCATTAAACTCTAAATTGCATTAATATTGGTTAAACTATTTTGTCTGGCAATTGACCAAAACAGATAACATCCTGTTTGGCTTGGGGATGTCATTAGAAAGAATGATCATGCTCTAGTAATGGCCAGTGATCATCTGGTGATTGCCCTTGTGATTTTCTGGTAAATTTGATGCAGTGCAGTTAAATTTCCAGTGACCTGAGTGTGGGTCATGTCCCTGGGGTTATTTGCATAATCAGAGTTAGTCTTACATGGCAGTGTCTGACAGCAGTAACGTTGGTGCTGTGAATCACTGTGGTTACTCTCAGCTGTTGATTAGCAGGAGGAATATCCTGTGACAATTTTCAGATATCTGCCTGAAATTTAGCACTTTAGCCCTATCCCTGGAAGCATTCAAGGCCAGGTTGGATGGGGATTTGAGCAACCTGATCTAGTGGAAAGTGTCCCTGCTCATGGCAAGGGGTTGGAACTGGATGGTCTTTAAGGTGCCAAACCAAGCCATTCTATGGTTCTATTATCTTAGGGTGATATTTTTCACTAGTGAAACGATTTCATAATCCCCATTGAAGCAACACTGATTACAGAGTTTTATTTCAGAATCTTAGATACTTAAAATGCAAAAATTGAAAAATAAGCTGTTGGTTTACTGTGATTCTTACTGGTCTTATCAATTTTGGATAATCATAACTTTGCAAAAAAAAAAAAAAGCTTATGATGATGAAGGAAGCAATAGTTCCTTTTATGTTTAGCTTCTAATGTAAATAGTGTTAATTTTAGCACAAAAATGGGACCTCCTTGTGTTAAATGTGGTGCAAATACATAATGAGAGATCGTTTCTTTCCCATTGATTGACTCTAACTATGTAACAACTCACAGTAGACATCAAAACACTCATGTTCCAAAAGCCCAGATACACAGTGGTGCTGTCAGACACACTACACACTATGCAGGTCACCAGCACTTGTTCAATGACCCTCCTGTTAGTCCCTATTTGAGCTCTCAATCATATGTTTCATTAAAAAAAACCCCATTGATGACAATCCTGGTTTTGTACTTCTGCAAGGTTATGTTCCCAGCTAATAATAGGATGTTCTTTTGATTCCCCAAAGGATAATTGTCATGGAGCTCAAGCTGTCAAAACATATTATTAGGATTGTTGGAGGAAGAATACAGAGCTTTAAATAATCATTAGGTGGTGCTGGCAATGATATGTACATAGAGACTCCTATTTTAGTGCAGAAGAGAGAGGGGATGAAGGCTCAAAGTGAGAGGACACTTGAATAAAGGTGTTTTCTGTGTGCCCCTTCCTAAGGATACTGGGAATCATCTTAGCACAGAGTGACCTCTGATCTTGTAGTTCTTCTCAGTGGTTGCTGTGTGCTGATGGTGACTTCAGTGCAGTGGAGAGCCAGGCTCGATTGCTGAGAGAGACTGAGTAACAGAGGGCACTACTGGGTTTGGGTCACTATTAATAAAAACATAGGAGGACAGAGCTTCTTACTGTAAGTGGGACTTGGAGAGAAACACTGCTTTTAAATTGTTCAATGGAAAAAAATAGGATTAGGGTGGGTTGAATCACTGTGAGTTTATCATTTCTGTGACTAAAGTGGATTGTTTTGTACTGTCAGTGTGCAGTAGATGCTACTGAACCTGATGCTGGATAGTTTACCTTTTTGCAATCACTCTGGAATCAATGGATTCTACAAGTATTGCTACATACTTGAGTCTCAGTCAAATGTTGGTAATTATTACCATTTCTCTTCTGGTTATGAGCAGTTTTCCACTGTTGTCAGTTTCATTTTTGAATGAGCTTCTTTGTAGCCATTGTACCAATCAATACTTCAGGGATTTTTTTTAAAAAAAGGGAGGAACATAATGCCAGTAACCAGTGGGTTTGTTGTATATAGAGGGCATGAAATCCAGGTCTTGCTTCATGATCCATGTGATAGAATCTTCCTTAACATTCCTCAGCTCTGATCTTAGTATGAGCTGTAGAGTTGGAGGTAAGAAGTTACTGACAAGCGTGCTGAGCTACCACATGCTGCCCATCACCTCATTGAAGGAAAATAAAGCCAAAAAGGCTTTGACCCCAAACCATAAGATACGTTTTCAGACCTAACACATTTTTCTGTTCTGTATTGTTGGGATCATTTCCTACTGAGGTAGATACAGCCAGAGAAAAGAACAAATGTTTTCAACTAATTTGCACTGCCCTTGTTGTTTCTCCTATGCACTGAGGTGACTGCTTAGAGGAAATTGTTGTTAAGTTGAGAAACTTTCACTGGTCTCTTGCTGGGACACATTAATTTCAGTTCCCCTGATTTCTCTGGTTCAAGGCAGTCAGAAAAATAATGCAAAAATACAGGACTATTCAAAGGCACAGAGAGGGGACAACATCAGGAAAGTCACTGAAGTGCAAGACTGTAGACTAGATTTCATAGTGGTAAGTCCTTATAGTATATGCAGTTTACTGTGCACATACTTGACAATTGCAGAAAGGCCATATGGTTCACTCTGCAGGGTAAGCACTGCTATTGAGGGAAAATCTGAGCTACTTAGCACAGAAATGTCATTGAGAATCAGGGAAATGAAGAAAGAAACCAGGATCTAACACCATGGTTTGGAGCTGGATGGCTCTTTTGAACAGTTACACCACAATCAGAGGATCAAGCAGGCTCTGAGGGCAGCACTCCCTCCCTTGCACATCTGTGGGAAGGAACCTGCAAGATGGGCTGAGCAGAAGACAGTAGAATTTCCTTTGATATGAGAACTGAGATGGGCATTTTGGGCTGAAGGTGTTGGAAAGAAAAAGGAACATAAGGTTATTTCTTGAGAAATGCTCATTTAACTGGAGTTTAAATGAGAGCCTCATAGAGAACTGACATCCCAACCAACCAAATTAAAAGCAATCTGTATGTTAAAGAAGTCGGGAATATAAACAGGGAGGAGGGAGAGATAAGATATTTCAAACATTTTAACAATTACCCTGGAACTAGATTAGAGTGGAATCCAAAGAGAGATCTTTTATCCTCTGTGGAACAGTATGAGTAATTCTTGTTTTCATTAAAAGTTTTCATTTTTTTAATGAAGTTACATTTGCATTTTTTCCCCCTAAAAGATAAGAGTTGATTAACAGTGCAGTGAGTTTTATTTCTGTCTTTCCAAAGTTTGTTCAAGAAGTTTTGTGAACTTTTCAGCCACATTTGGCTGGTTCAAAGACCAGATGCCATGGTCAGATTGAACAACAGGGAGAGGAATAAAGTGCTGAAGGTAATTCTGTGTCCTTATGTTTGTGCCAACTGATTATATACATCTTCCCTTCTCTGTAGTGTAGCTTAGAAAAGCCTCAGAGCTGTCCCTATTTGTGTTCAGGAGATAACATTTCCTGAAGAGTCATAACACAGAAGAGAAATTGTCAGAGTCTCTTAGGTAGTTTTGCATCAGATTGAACGAACTGTCCAGTCTGTGCTCTCATTACCTTTTTAACCCACCATTAATTTACTAAGGTAGGAAATAAGAAGGAACCAAGGAGTTTTAATCTCCTACTTGCTTTCTTTCCACCCTTTTGACCCAATGGAAACTATTTGGAGCTTGAGAACAGACTGGATAACCTTGCTTGAAGCATTAGCAAATATATCAGCAAGTTGGTGTGACATTATGTACTTTACTGTCCTTTTAGAATTTAAGTTCAAGTAAAAAAAAAATGTTTGAAAAAGACATATGGCTTATGGGGACAGGTTTACTCTCTAGTGAAAAGTAAAGTTATTAAATGAGCAGTGCCTGCCAATTGCAGAAAAGTTGGCAGGGATGCCTTGGCACTGTAGTTTTTATTTATTATTTAAAAGGCCTCATGGAGGGCTTCTGAATATGGCCTTAAAATTCGAGGCAGTGTACAAACATACAGGGTCAATGCACAAATTATGTGTTGTGTTATGAGCAGAAAGATATTACAAAATGGAACAGGAATGATATTACAAAAAATCCTCTCAGGAAAAATTGGTAGATATGGTAATGAAAAGATTTCACCTTAATAGATTAGAAAACCCTTTCCTAGAGATTAAAACTATGTACAAGGAAAGAATTCCTTGTCTAGCCTTTTCTGAAGTAAAAGCATAGAAGATTCTGTAATATTTCATGGTAGTTACCATATAAAGTTATTTGATTGGCAGGAAAAATAACCAAACAGGCAATCGATTTTTGTTTTATTTCATTAGGAACTGTTGTCCTAAAAATCCATCACTGTTAATTTTGGCACCATTTTAAGACTCTTAGATTGGTAAAGAAATTCATCACATTTCCAAAGTAGAACCTAGCTGTTAGTGCAAAGAAATCCTGATGTACACAACAGCAGATACTTGAGTTAAGAGTCTGGTTTATTGTTAATAGGAATGGAATGTACATATTTATCCCAGGGAGTCCTTACTTACCAAGATTCAAAACATTTTCAGACGGACATACTTTAGTAATAACGGATTTTTTTAATCTCTGGATAAACCAGTGGAACAAACCCAAACATTCTTTCACAAAATTAAATGGTTTTATGGAGGTATACCCTGTACAAAATGAATTGTATATGTTTAATATTCTTAACAGAATGATTCACTGAAACAACCATGGATGCTTCCTGGAAAGCAGTTTTCAAGCAGGCCATAGCCATAAGTAAATCCATGTGGAGGCAACTTTGCATAAGAAGGTTGCAACTGGTATTGCTCACAGAATCTCACCTGCAGGCCTGCAGTGTATGTTCAGTCCTGCTGAATGATCCAAGGCCAGGCCTGGAGCCTCCTACAGCTGGAATCTCCCTGTTGCCAGCAGGAGCAGAGGTGGTTAGGGCGGAGATCTCAATGTGGCCCTCATGCTCTGAAAATGTGGCTCTTTTTCTTCAATTTGTTGCAAATGCTCAGGCCTATGTTTTTTCCGTGATATTCTCTTGACCTTTTTTACCAAAGATAGGCTAATTTCTGATGTTTTTACACCTTGTGAGGTATTTATTTTATTGTATTTTTATGCTAAAAGCTTTCTAGGAAAAAAAAAGAATTCTAGCACTGAGCATCTGTGTAAAAATAACACGATCATATGGTTTGTAGTTTTTAAAAACATTGGGAAGGATTGCTTTTGTACAGGGGAAGCTTCAGCTCTCTTGCAAATCCAGAGCCTTCAGTTTCAGTGAAATGAAATGTATCAACACTGGAAGAAACCGAGTCCTATTTAAAGCTGAAAGCCTACTAGATGGGACAAAACCCCTGCATTTTTAAAGGGAGAAAGAGGAGGGAGAAAGCCATTCATGAGAAGTATAAAATGTAATTTTGTTTTAAAGCTCACTAAAAGCTATATAGGTCATGAAGACAATCAGTCTTTTATTCTTTGAAATAATTCACATTACAGCCCTATGTATTACCACCCTTATCACAGAAAAGCCTTTAGATTTGTGTTGGCAGATAATTACAAATTGATTTCTGGACCCTCATTTTGACAATGGTTTTGAAAACCTTTTCTTTTTTTTTTCTTTTTCTTTCTTTCTTTTTAAAAGCCTTTTATGATTTCTCCTGCATCATAGTGGAGAAGTACTGTCATGATGAGCTGGCCAAGTGTACTAACCATTTATAAAAAAGAGCCATAGAGTACAAGACCCAAAATATTCTGGAAATGAACTGTGAAATGCTGCAGGTAACTGCAGTATACTTAATTTATGTCTGTCTTCATCTTTCATACCATTCAAACTTGAAATAATTTTACAAATAGATGGTAATTTAACAAATGGTTAACCTAAAATTTTACAACCTGCAGGTTACTCCTTTCAATGCATACCAAATCCTGTTTCCTTGTTTTTTCAGCATTTGTGACTGTCAAAAAGTCTTCAGAAACAAAAAGGCTTAACTCTTTACTGCTCACATTCACCCTTAAGGGTCAATCTGTCTCCAAAGATGCCATTGAGTGATTACCAATTGTAGGCTGAGAGTTTAGTTTACAGTCTAAGACCTGTTCTAGGAGTAGCTGTCAAGTTTAGCATGATAATCCCTGCCTTAAGGAGGCTACAGTTTAAAACTCAGCATGTTACAGCTGAAAAACACATTTAGGTAAAGTTGATGAGTAGGAAGGGAGAAGATGAGTAACAAAAATAACTGGATATCTTGGCATAGATGTGCTGTGTGCACAATCTGCAGTCAGTCAGTGACAGCGAGCGCAGTAATCACTACTCACCACCTGCTTAGCTGTGCTATTTTTAAAGTATCACTGAATGACAGCAGTTGTGGGTTTTTTTTTTTTAATTGTTTATTATTCCAGAGATTTAAATAGCGTTATCTCAGCATTTGGGATACATCTAAAGGATTTACAGCTCTAAGAATATCCTAGGCATGCAGGTACGTGAAGTAGCCTGTACGACATGCAGTAAACACTGACATAGAGTAACTGGAGGCTAAATTGAATTTTTTTAGTTTTGCAGACTTTATTGATTTGGTTTCGAGTTGTTTTCCTTTCTAACTCAGACTTATGTATTATTAAAATGTTTGCAGAACATCAAGCATGATACCATTTTTCTTTGGTTTATTTTTCTTTCAGGGGGAAAAAATAATCTTTCAGATATGTGGGAATGATGGCCATTAACTTTAGTTAATAACCCACTTGCATGCCTTTAAAATACAATTTTTTTTCTACAACTCCCAGAAGGATGTAATTTGTAAACAGTATTAAGAAAAGCACATGATGTGCCACTGTCTTCAGTAATCTATAACTCTCAAGGGAGGATGCATTTTGATCACACTTCTTGTTGAGCTTGAACCTGAATCTGAATATTAAAAAATTTAATTTTCTTTTCCTGTTGTTTACTTTTTCATATGTATTTTAAAGTAATTTTATCTATTAACCATTTCACCTTCCTTTTACATGTCAACATTCTTTTTCTCATTTGGTGTAGAAAACTTTTCACTTTAAAACAAAACAGAAAACCAAAATTCTTTAAAATTACCAGTGGAATACATAAAATTATATGAAATAAAAATAATAACCCCTCTAACTTTTTGTGTAATTAAAATAGCTCAGGAAAGTAGGATGTGAGCAGGTTGAGAGGTGCTTTTCATTTCTTAGGGGCAGATCCTTAGCTGAAATTAATTACCAGAGTTCCTTTTATTTTAAAGAACATTTAACAATTCATACAGCTTGGAATCTGTCTCCTGATTTCCTCCCTTTTTTAAGAGTATCTGTCACTTTAGTTTATGCTCTGTTCTTTCTGGTGTGTGTTTCTGTATATTTATATTTGTATGAATGATACTTGCTAGAAGCAGTTTTTATTTTTTCTAGACAAGACACCTTAGGATTCTTTTGCAGAATCACTAATTTGTCTCCATGAGGATTCTGTTGTCCTGTTGCTGACATGAACTGCTGCTATAGACAGCAAAAGACTGGACTTTATGCCTATATTAAAAGTATTTAAAATTGGGGGGGAAAATATGAGATTGAGGAATGAATGACAAGAAATTAGGAATATATTCCTTCCTTCTTCTTCACATGAAATGAGGAAAGAGGTGTGACATGTCTGTTTTTGTGCAGTTAAACAATGCCATTTGAAGTGGACAGGATTCATGTTTTCCAAATTCAGTTGTGTGTGTTCTGCTGTGGACATTTATCAATAGAGGAGGGATTGCATGTGCTGCCTAATCCTGCCCAAGCCTCCCATCCCTAAGTCAGAGGGAAGTGAGCAGTACAGCTTGGGCTGTGCAGTCATATTCTGCTGGGCCAGTTCCTACCCTCTGGTAATGCAAATGCAAAGACTCATTTCTTCCCTGTAAAGCCAATGCTCAGACAATATTGCAGAACAAACCTTTCCTTACACAAAGGTTATTTTCTCTCTGGAGCATTCTCTTTTTTACTGAAAGGCATTGTAGACTAGAAATTCTCTGAGAGTTCATGACACTCTGAGAGCCTTCTTTTCAGAGACAAGCTGTATAATAATAATGTGGTGACAGAAAAATCGAGGAGAGGTGGCTTTCTCTGATAGAGAATTTGCCTTTAATTCTACCCTGAAGAGATTGCAATGGAGCACCAACCTTTGTTCTTACTGTAGTGCTTCACTGCTACACCAACCATTTGTTAAATGGGAAGTAATTGAGGTTGAAAAAGGATTGAATGAATAAAGCTTTTGGCAGGGAAGGGGAGGAGGCAAAGTATGGGTTAAAGGTTATTCCTCGCAGAAATTTCATAAAATGAGAGGTAATGCAGCTTTTGAGCTAAAATTGTTTGTGCCTCTGGAGGGGGAAGAGAGGGAAGAGAGGAGGTTGGGGGGGGGGAAGAGAGACTGAACCTGCAGAAGCACAATGGGAATAATAAGCCAGCATCAAATATTCAGCTTTTTGGCATCTTACTGATTATTTTACAAATTTCATCCAGAGATGTGCAGCTTTGGCCACCTCTCTGAATGGAGAGCAAAGAAGAAGGAACAGAGGAGGAGTCAGAAAGGTGACATGAATACCCCTTAGAAGCTTTTCTCTCCAAGCAATATTTTAGCATTGCTGTAAATTGCATTTGCTGCATCCAGAGGAATGAATTCAGTGCTTTCCTGAATTCTGCACTTCCGGTAATTTGAAAAACAGTAAAGATTTTTTTTCTGTTATGAACTCATATCTGTTTTCAGACTTACCCATCACACTGACAGAGCATTTTTCCTTCTGCCTTCTTCCCCTCCTCAAAGAAAAAAAGTCTGTTATAAAAGTTAATCTTATTTTGAGCCTGGGGACTCTGGAGACAGGCAGAAAGGATTTATATACTTCAGAGCCCATGTTGAATAAAATGGCACTATTATGGAAGAATTAATGTATTTCCATCTACTATGCCTCCCATACTGTACTGAAGTTATTTGAAACTTTGTTAATTTTTGTAATTGTGTTTTAAATGTGTGTAAACATATACATTCTTTTTTTGTACAGAATTATTTTGTATTCTTCTAATGCACATTGAATTGTGGAAAACATGGTATTTTTGCCCCAAACCCCCTATTTTAAGGACCCTTTTTGATTCACAATTGGTATTTTCATACATGGCCTTTACATTTCTACATAATGAAGCCATATTTGTTATGCCTTGAAAAGTCTGGCTTTGCATTTTTTTAATATTTTAAAATTTTTTTCCTCTTTATTTGGATAGAAGAATGCTTTCCACTCCCAAAATAATAATGAGACCTAAGTAAGATTGTTTTAGTGAAATTCCTTAGGGATAGATGCTGGCTCAGTTCTCATCCAAAATTTTGTCAATAAGTTGGAGATATACTAGCTGCCAGTACAAAAAAAACTTCCAGATGACTAATAGACTTTTGGAATGGTGAATAGTAATTGAGTTCTACCAGAGAACTTAGAATCATTGCCAACTTCAAAAAGAAAAAAAAATAAAGTAAGGAGAATGCAGGCTGGCGTTGTTGTGATGAGATCTGTTCTGTTGAGAAAGGTGTCAGGATCACACCAGACAACCAGCTCATTGGGGCTTTCTCTGAGAGCTGGGGCAAAGAAGGCTAACATGGATCATGGATATACAGATTAAAATAGTTATTTAGGGAGAGGGAAGTGATTTGGTCTATATATATTGCATGAGCCAGGCAACTACTCGAATGTCTTATTCAGTATTGTATCCACATTTGTTTAAATTATGTTGACAAAGTGAAGAAGGTAAACAAATGAGCAAGAAAAATAATTTTGAGAGAATGCTTATAGTGAGAAATTTAGAGCTCCATCTGTTCTGCTTTTCTCAAGGAAAGAAAGACAATTTGTTTACGGTTCAGAAAGGCCTTAATATGTTGAAAATATCGGTTACCTCTATAATCTAGTAGAGAAAGACAAGATTTGGCTGAAGTAGGCTGGAAGCTAAATCCAAATGAATTTAAATGGGAAAGTAGAAACAAATAATCAAACAACAAAAGTAGCCTTAATCACAGAACAATACGTCATGAAAAATAAAAGTCAAGATACTATTTTTTTTTAATAAGGCAGTATCATTATTGCCAAACTTGGTAAATAAACCAAAGGATTATTCTACACTGATAGAATATCATCACCAGTAAATTCTGAGAAGGTATAGACTCTAATTTTGAGTCTTGAAATAGTAAGTCATAATATCAGACTAGCAGCCACTAGCATTGATAAATATGATACTTTATTGTTTTGTACAAGCAGTGCGACAACAACCAGTGTGAACAGCCTGCTCCGTACAATTGAAGCTTTGCTGGTCTCTTAAGCAGGACATAGTCTTTGAATGTAACCACTTGTGAGTGTTTGGAAAGGTTAATATTGTCCAGGAGAGGTGTCTGTATTCTTAGGACAAGGCCAGTGCTCCAGCTTGTGTCCAACACTGCAGCTGCACCCAGGTAAACTGGAAAGGAATGGTTGCTGCAGCACCTGCAAGATACTGAGCTGGATTGCATTGGTGTAACTTGGGCTGCCACTTTAATGACACATTCTCTTAACGTGTGGTGTTCGGGAGTCCCTCCAGCACCCCCAGTCAAAGGTGTGAGTGGGAACCTTTGCTGGAGTGCAGGCAGCCGTTCTGTGCCCATGTGGAATTGTTCCGTGCAGGGGCTGCAGCAGCCGCAGCCTCTTGCTGCCTCCTGCTGCTGCTGGGAAGGCTGAACTCAGAGAAATGACCATCACCAGTCACATCTGAAATAACTTGTAAAATTGAGGTTAACAGATAGATACAAAATGTGTTGATTCTGTAAATAATGTGTTGCAATTAGAATCCATCATTAATTAAACACATTCACTTACAGAACGAGGTATTTCCTCTTTGGCACGTCCAGGCATTCTCTTTACTTACATTTTTATTACTTGCAATTACAGTTTATTACTTTCCATAAAAATGGTATTTTTCAGGCATCCTAAGTTAAATGAATGATTCAATAATTTAAAAGTGAGTATTTGTTATCTTTGAGGACTGTGAAATGAATTGCATATTGTTGAATTTAAAATGCCAGCCTTGTGGATAAATCAGTCCCTGGGGGAGCCATGAGCAGCACTGTCACAAAGAGAGAAGGGGGGAGTTTGCAGAGTACAGATATTTACTTCTCTTATATTTATGGCCTGATAGTCAAAGAGGCTGAGCACTTGAAGATTCAACTGAAGTGAATCGAGTTGAAGGTGCTTCCCAAAAATCTAATCTTCATATATATGTTCACAGTTGACTGGAGGGAAAGAAAAGTTAAAGCAGAGAAATATAGGCAGGGAAAAGACTCAAGCATGAGAGGAGTCTGAGTCCTATGAAGTTAAACGTGAGCTGCTCTTTCATGTCTTGAGAGGTCAGAGAGATTCCCTTTTTGTCTGAGTGGAAAATTTCATGCAGGTTTTGGAGAGAAATGATCTGCTGTCCTGGACCAAAGTCAGTGCTGGGGACACTGATGGACAGCCCTGTTTGTGTGACTTCTCCTCCTTAAGCAGGGGTGCAGATATTTTAGCACCCTTGCGGATGGCAGGCAATATATAAACGTAGGACACGATGTTATTAGCAGCAGTGTCACTTCCACCACTCATTTGCAGGGAAAGCCCTGCATCCTCAACCACTTTGCTGATGATTTTAGGAGATGGGTTAAACAGTGCTTATAGAACATAGAGTAGTTTTGCTGAATTTGGTGGAAACAGGATCAGTTCCTATGTAATTCTTGCAAATTAATTTTGCCATGATTATTTTTTCCTTAAACCTTTGAACTAACCAAAAACATTACAAATCAGATACTTTGTTGTTTTGCTTTATGTAAAACCCAACAGTCATGTATTATGTAGGCAAACATGAAGATGTTTTAGCCTAATGGTGCACAATCTATTAATTTCTGGTGATCTAAACACGTGTGAAAGCACACATATATAGTCAATCTCTGTGTGGTTTCTCAGCTCAGGATCACATATTAAGGATTTTCACATTGCTTTTTTAAGGAAAAAGGAGAAGCTGAGGCTTTTGGCAACAGCTGGGAATGTAGCAAAACTAATAACTGAGGACTTGAATATGAAAACCAGCCTTGTGTCTCTACCTTTGTCTAGAAGAGGAAGAGAGAAGATTTTTATCATGTGTGGATACTGTCATCTCATTTGTTGAAAAGAGAATAAATATCCTGGGTAAATTATTTTTTATAAAAATAAAAAATTAGTTTTATCTAAAAAATGTACATTATTCCCTTTTCAAATTAGTCATTTCTGCTATACATGGCATCTCCTGCCATTCAATACCTTAATTGAAACTGTAATAATTGATGCCACCTTTACAGATTTATTTCCTGTAGAAGTAGTTTACACAGAGTCACAGATTCAGAAGATAAAAAAGGCATTCTAGTCATGGGCTTCTCTCTGAGTCGCTGTGATGATAAAAGTGATTTCCTGTTAAACAGGCAGCCCGGGACTGCAATCACACGTGCATGAAGCTGCTGATTTACAGGGGTGCTTAGCACCCTGAACTCCAGTTTAATTCAGTGGGAGCTTTAGCACCAATAAATTAAAGTCAAGTATGTGTTTGAACATATTTTATATACTGTGTGACAGGTTCTGATTACTTTCATTGTCGGCTAAACTCAAGCCTACATTTTTTCCCCCCTTACTAAGTACTTTGTGGTGTTTCTCATGCTTATATAAATTATTAGAAAAAACCACAGCAGCAATTCCCTTTCCCCCAAAGCTCCTGCTCTTCTTATTCTGTAGATGTTTTAGCCTTTGCTTTAATGCAAACGATATCATAGGGCACAGAACATTTCTGGCAGTGGTTCAGCAGTGCTTATCAGTGATGCATCTGACTTAGCCAAGTGGCACAGGTTTATTGTGTTGTGACCAAGCTCAGAAATTGCTTAGAGAGTAATACCTGTTTGCCACAGCACAAATCTTGGAGGCACAGAAAGTTCTTGAGGCATGAGTGTTCATGATAATTAGGTTAAACAGTGTATGTGAGGCAATCAAGTGGTCCTATGCATGAGTGAGCTGATATACAGAAGATATCATATTATTAACCACTGGAATATCCATGTCCGAGTAAGAAAAATAGCAGGACAATTAACAAGCAGGAGCTGCTCACCAGAGGTGTCATTGTTACTCAGTACTGTATCATATTTCGTGTGTGTTGTACACAATAGTTGTGATTATTAAAAACAGTATTTAAAAAAATCTTCTGAGGACTGTAAATCAAGCATTCAGAAGGTAGACAAATGTAATTCTGGCATTTCCTGCACTGCCTTAATTCAGCATCTTTCTGCTTATGTGTTACAGTGCAGTGTCTGATTATAGGATCACATACTATTTTTTTCCACATAATCCCTGCATCGTTTAGTGCAGGAGGAGACCTATTCTTTGGATCACCTGGGATCTGAAATAGCTCCATTTGCAAGCTGATAGTTTAAACTCCTAGCAACCCAGACATGCCTACATAACCAGCAAGCTTATCTAAGGTCTTCTGTCTCAGGGAATGAATTAACCCTATCAATCCCAAGAGCTAAGCATGAAAAAAGAAGAGAAATCAAGTCACACATGATTTTTATTTAAAAGCATTGCAGTCCTTTAATGTTTTTCTAAAATCTGAAGTCTCATTAATCTCTTAAATATTTAATGGTAGAAGGGTGTGAGCAAGAAGGAGTAAGATGTCATAAATATATTGCTGCCTATTTATTTTTCCTTTGAAAACATTAGTTTATATTTTTTGTTTTGAAAAATAAATAATTCCATGTTGAACTTGAATTGCTGCATGGAATATAGGAGCACAACTGCCTTTCTAGGAATGTGTTAAATCAAAGTGGTGTATATTCCTGAATTGAGATTTTTAATAGGAAATTTAAGTGGTTTTGAAACCCTACTTACTGTGAACGCTGGAGGGAAGGAATGTGTTACTGTATCTACTTCTGAGCTGTATTTTGAGAGTCTGCATGAGTCGTCAGAGGTGCCTGTGTGAGATGTGACCTTTTCAGATCGTATTTATTATGTCTTCCCAAATATACACTGTGGCTGTACAGTGCCTGTCAACATTACATTTAGTGAAACTGCTGCTCTGAAGGGAATAGTTCTTTTTTTGATACTTAAATACTCCTCTTCTGAAGCTGGTCCTGAAAAAGGTAAAACCATCATGAAGAAAATTGTAAGAAGGAGAAATAGACATATGTTTAAACCTCCTTCCCCTCTTTCTATTTCAAAATCCTTACTACTGTTATTGCATACTTCTCCTTGTGATCTGTTCTTTATATTTTACTTTGTTCTTATGGGGGCTTTTCAAATTAGTGAAGTGTAAGTATCTCATCTCCAATAAAACAGTGCATTTATACTATGTTGTATATAGACCACATAGGGCACCCTCCTCCTTCCCAGAAGTGTCTCAGCTACAGCACCTGTTGTTGCCCCTTGTGTTGTTCATGGAAGAAGGTACTAAAACGTTTTCAACCTTTTCAACACTATTTTTTTCTCCTTCTAACTTGCAAAGCTCTGATTATGGCCCTAAAGCTCTCTCTAGGGCTGTGTGTCTGCAGCAGGGATCAGAGTCATGCATAAGAAATAATGAAATATATTAAACCTAATAAAAACATGGAAAATATTCTGTTGTCTCACCGCAGCCACCTGATCAGTATGACACCCTTTTGTAGGTCACCACTGTGACCTACACTATTTTGGTGAAACTTGTCCCAAAGCTGAATTAAGTGGCATTCCCCACCCTATCTGCAATTTAAAAAACAAAACAAAACAAAAAACATTAAGTGTAAATACAGGATATGACATTCTGGGAAGTGAGTAGTTAGGACTGAATTAGTTTCAAGTCTGAACAGGAACATTTTGGAAAATATCTTTTAACAAATGTTGGTCAGTAGTGTGAAATCTTAGTTCATTTATGAATGCCTTAAAGGATCATATCAGACAGTCTGATTTTTGTCATTCTACTTTCTCAAATCTTGCAGTTAGATCAGGCTATCAAAATCTTCAACAACTGTGCAGTTGGTCTTTAGAGTAATATGCCCTTCCTAAATCCCCACTGTGAAAACAGTTGTCCTCAGTGGGCTGGATCTCATCTTGTCTCGAGCAACCTCATCTATCTTCCTGCTTTGCACTGCTGCAGACAGGCTGGAACAGCTCTGAGCACAACTGGACTCTGACCAAGGCCTTTGGGCAATCCCATAATGTTTCCAATAAATCAAAATAAACTGGCCAGCTGCTCTTTCATGTCTCCTCATTGCACTGTATGTCTTGTTTGAAATGGGAGAAAGTCTTTTATGGATTGAGTATTTTGGCAGGGAAACAAAAAAAGCCTCCAGAGCCCTCAGGTAGCAAGCCTGGGTGATGGGAAAGCAGCTGGCAGGGATAAAGCGTGTGGATGGCTGGGGGGCTACAGGAGTGCTGGGGAAAGAAGGAGCAATAGAAGAAGACAGGTTCTTGATTTTGTGATTGCAGAGCACATCCTCTCCACTATGGTGCCAACAGGAGGGCCAGAGCTAACTTTCGTTTTAAGGAATCCTTTTTTGCTCTCCACAAACAGTGCCAGTGAAGGGCAGACCAATGTACTGGCTAAGATGTACCACTTGTTTAACTTTGGTGTTTTTATTTATCTTCTGTTCTTCCATGTAAGAATAATAATTGACCACCTGAAACCTCCTCCATAGTCTTCATGGGTGTGCTTCAAATGGGATGTTGGTGTAAATAAGCACAGCAGCATCTGTACATTAAATGCTCTGTGGGCCCCATTGTTCTTTGCTTTGCATGGGCTTCACCTCTCACGGCTCTCTGGGATGGAAACTAGATTGCTCTTATTTTCTCATGTATGAATCAGCAGATAGCCCTATCCTTTGTCTCTCATTGAACAACTGAAAAAAAAATACATAAGGTTGAATGTAAACATTCCCAAACTTCTTTTTTTTTTGATGTGCGTTCTGAATTTCTACAAAAAATTCTGCAGGTCTAACAGCTATATAATGTATAAATCATTATAAACAAGGCATGAAAGGAACTTCACTGTTTATACTATAACTTCCCTGCCCTTTAGCATTGATGAAAACTGAAAATACCACTGCATCTTGAAGAGAAAAAGGAGAAAAAAAACATAGATGAGAGATCATAAAGGGGTAACACAGTTCAGCTAGACTCAGCGTTTGGAATATTAAGCAGATTTGACCCATGCTGAGAAGAGTCTGAAGAGCAAATTCTTCTCAGCACCATCTCTTATGTTAGGACCCTGATTAACAAAGACATTTAAATAATGTCACTGCACTTCATACAATTTGAGCCTATTTTCTCTTTTGTATAGCTTGTGAATGTAAGTTTTTTTTTACTTGCCATATTTGACCTCTGTGTCCTAATAGTGGCAGGCAATGATACTTTGAATTATTATGCTGAATATAAATGTAAGCTTCAAAACTAACAAAGCTTTTGTCCCTTTCCTGATGAAAGCACAATTTTGCAGTTGCTTTAAATATTATAGCTCTAAGTCTGCCGTTGCTACTTCTTCTAAGGATTTCTCAGTGAATTCATTAGAGGTGTCTGTTTTCATAGCCTGGCTTGTACAAATAAGAAGCAGGGATTTGAAAGTTCAGGGTGTATCTTGCTGTGCTTAAGCTGCAGCAGCATTACATGTGCTGAATCTGGTTTTATGTTTCTAGTGAGGAATAACACAAGCTGATCTCGGAATCCTGTCATTAGAGGGTTTAAGTCTCTAAGGCTAAAACTAAGGCCAAGTTTTCATATTTTAAATTCACCTGTGTGAATTAGTATTTTCTAAGGAGCACACTGAATTTTGAGGGAAAAATTCTAGAAACATAAAGAAAAGCCACATGTGTTTTCCAGGCATGTGAAAATAATTTCAAGGGTCAGTGGCTTCGCAGTTGGAATTAACAACATGGTAACAGAAGCAGGAAGAGGAGAAGGCAACTGAAGTTCCTTTTTTTTTTTTTTTTTGTGTAATGCACAGAACAGTGATGTTCAGAGAATGCCCCTAATGAAATATTGTTTCTAGAAATAATGGCTTTTTCTCTTCATTACACAGATTTTTTAGGTTTTTTTTTAAACTCTCATAATAAGATCTGTTTCTGAACGAAAAAGGGATAGCAGAGAAATGAATGGACTAAACCTGTCTATTTTAAATTATATCTAGAGATTCAGGACACAACAAACTTCCAATGACGATCCTTTCAGCTTTCAAGTGGTTTTCTACATATCTCTCTTTGGAAGAATGGAAATGAAACTGCTGTTCATTTGATTGAAATATCTGAAAATGGAAGTGATTTTAGTGAAAAACTATTCTTTCCTTACTAAGTATCTAACTCAGAGTTTGCCCAAAGCTTCTGTGCTGTGTTTTGAGGTATCCTGAACTGTAGGGAATGACTGCCAACTGCCCAGATGGAAACTCTAAATCAGGCAGCAGGCAAATGTGGGATTGCCTCTGTAAAAAATATCATTTTTCAGTTGTTTTGCAGATTAGGAACCTGTCACACTTCATTGCTGTCATACAACCCTAAACATTTTTTAGGGACATACAGGGAGCACAGTGAAGAATATGAGATGAGTAAACACATTCTTATGTAATACAAAATGGTATCAGATTTAGATTTCATTGCAATCCATACCATGAACAGGTTGTGTTTCTCCCATCAAACTTTATTCTAATCCCTTAATTCATTGCACTTAGGGAACATCAAATGTTTCCCCAAATTATTCCAAATCAAGGCTGTCAGTTAGAGTTGTATGACTGTGAAGGTACTTACACAGAATCATTTCTTCCTTCCAGCAGGTTCTCATTTCACTGTCACATAGCCAAAGAGAGTTGGAGAAAGGGCAGCTTTTCAGCATCTTGACACCTGGCTTTCAGTAATTTTCAAACAGGGAGCTGGAATATGTCGTTTCATCAGTTGAGATATCTTCAGGGTTGGTGGATGAAATGAAAGACTGCATTACACGTTTAAAAACTTTGTACAATGTCTGATACTTTTGCCAGTATTTAGTGGCTGCCATGTAATCCATCTCTCCTGTAAAGATCCAAAGTATCCTGCTGTTGTTGCATTAAGATAACTATTTAACAAAGCAAACAGGAATTAGAGAAAAAGAAGTGATATGTGCTTAAGCATTTTTAAAAGCTTTACAAATCACTGTGCGCAGACATAAAACAAAAATCTAAATTGTAAAAACAGTGAGTTTATCTTTTATTTAGAATAAAACAATAAATTAATGTAATAATCACATTTTTGAAGTCTCATAGAGCCCAAGAAATCTTTTCATACCTACTGCAACATACCATCCCCACGGATGTTACTGAATAGTGTAAAATTGCTGACAGGTTTGGTTGGCCTTTTTCTTCTTTTTTTTCCCTCTTTTTTCCTTTTGTATGTGTGTGTGTGCATGTGTGTGTGTTTTATTTAACTTGGAAATAAAAAGTAGCAAACTATGTCATAATCTTTTTGTCCTTCATTTTCCTGGATGTATGCCTGAGAAGTCATTTTTTGCTCATCATCACCATCTAGGCTGTTTTTTCTGTTTAGTTTTGAACTGCTCCCATTTCAAAGCCAGTTTTCCTTTCTGAGGCAATTAGCAGCCTGACAGCCACCAAAAGAAGGAACTAATTTTTTTTTAACTATGATGACTTCATCTACCAATAAGCAGAAAGTCTTGATTTGAATCAATCTTTTTTTCCATTTCACTTTGTATTTTATCAATTAATATTGCCCCAAGATCTCATCTATCATTGCAGTGTCGTTTCTATGACAAGCTCTGCCAATTATTTTCTGTTTAATTAACATGTTCAGCACCATTTGGGAATGAAACAAACATAGGTTTTGCTAAAAAGAAAAGAGATACTGGTTCTAGTTAGTGACGGAGGTGCCCTGAAGATATCTGTGGGTCAAGTCAAGAGAACCACATATCCAGTTTTTCCCCAGAAGAAAAGATGCTTATGAAAGGAGGGAGACTCAGTGTGGCTGGAGGGCAGGAGATGCTGTGGGGATTATAACTCTGAAGGAGAGAGACTTTTCGCTGCTGGATCTCCATGGATTCTCTTTATCTGGTCTCTTTCCTTGCCCTGTGCTGACAGCATTTATCCTCAGGGAAGTTCCCCTAACTCTGAGAAATCCACCATGGGCAAAAAGCTGATATAGTTGCAGCTCTGCCACAGGAACATGTCATTAGCCTAAGCCAGCTGACATGCTCTTGAAGAATACTATTTGCTGTATAATTCAGAACCTTGACTAGACTACCCCATACTCTTTTAAACCATGACTGTTACAAAACCAGATGGAAAACGAGGATGCTGCAATGCTTTCCTTGGAAAAGCATTTGGGTTGTGCCATGTCAGGCATGACAGCAAATCTGGACTGTGCTGCTAACACAGCAGCTCCACTCTTTGGAGATGGGCATCCCACTGACAGTGAGCAGACTGTTCCACAATTCACTGGCAGCATGTAAGAAGTTAGACAACATATAACTTTTTTTTTTTTACTTTATTGCTCAGTTTTTGCATTTTGTTTCTCTTGGAAATTGGAGATGTTGTATAAAAAAAATAAGAATTATCATTCAGAAAAGGAAGGATACATACTTAGGAAGCACAAATACACAGAACATCATACTGCCTGATGTTATGCCAGAATAATTTCTACATTTTTTCAGAGATAGGTATTGTAACTGTATTTTGATTTTTCGTTTATTTATACTTATTTTAAGAGGTGCATCATATGGGACTAAAAGCACATCAAAATCAGCTGATTGTTTTTGGGTAGCATATAGATGACCACTGAAAGATATTCCAATGCAGAACAGAAGGAAGTTAACGGGCTTTGTTCCACTGTTTCAGAGCTTACAATGAAAGTCCTAAAAATCCATAGACAAGCTTTCCTGTTTGTATTGAAATTTTGCATTTAGAGTAACTTTTCCTTTCTTTCCTTGGTGCCTCTGAAGTTTTGCATGTGTGTTTAGGTTGTGTGTGTTTCTGAACAGGTTTTAGAATTTGGACTCAAATCCAAACGCATGAATTCTTCAAGGGCGAAAGGCAGCATCACTTGTCATTGATTCTGCCAAGCATTTAAGAAGAAGTGACATTTACCAGGGCTTGTTTTGAAGATTTATAAATGCAATACAGATTTGGCAAGAATAGCTGCATCAATAAATGTTGTGCTGTGGCATGTAAGCATGGCTTTACCACCAGCGGATTCACAAGCGCTGTGTCATCCAAGTAAAAATAAATATTCAATAAACAATTTATTAGGGATGTGAGTTCACTTCGGCTTCATTCCACTTGGAAAGACTTGAAATCTGTTCCTTACATAGTGTTATTAAGGACACAATGAAATGAAGATAAATTAATTGTGAAATTGTCAAAACTATGTCAGGGAAACTTTCCCTGGCTAACAAAAATGATGCAAAGAATAGTAGGAGAAGGGATATATCCAGACTGTGTACAGGAGGTTTGTGTACAGTTTTTGGTATACTTACACAGTTTGTTTGGTATAACAGGTAGGGATAGGTAGGGATAGGTAGGGATAGGATAGGTAGGGATAACTGAATCCAAACACCTGACTAGAAATTTTTCTTTCCTGAACCTGACTTTATTTTTTATTAAAAGTGCCTTGTATTCTTCAAGGGCATTTGAGAAGCTTACACTAAAAGTAAACAGGATTTACAACCATTATGATCATCATTTGGACTACCAGACCTCTGTGATATGGAATGAATGTGAAGGATAACAGGAGTCATAAAAAAATCCCTTTCTGCTTCCTATTCCTGTTATCACTGTAATGCCATCATGTAGGGAGAGTGGGAAAGAGTCTCTTTTAGTTTTTTCAGTAGAATAATAGCACAAATTCTCATACAGAACTGTTTTCTTGCACCCATTCATCCAACCACTTCCTGCAAAGCCCCACACCATCTGAGGCTATACAAAAATTGGGGCAAAACCTGTTCTGGGCAACACGTCCAACTAAACTTCACCAGTACTGGTGGAGAGAAAAGTTATTGGAGCATATTCATCCACAGAGCATAAACTGCTCAGTCTCTAGGAGAGCCGTGGGAAATAAATGGCCCTGCTTCTGTGCCAGGCAGTGCTGGGGAATCCTGAGTGACACAGTGTGCAGGAGAGGTGCTCTGGGAACAGGGATACCTGGGGTCTGCATCATGCCTTGCAGTGGTGGTGCTTGGGCAGTTGAAATCTGGTGTGTTGAGACAATCTTATTTAGCCTTGGTTGGAATGGGGATCATGAAAAAAAAAAACCCAAAACATTACACCCACAAACTATATAAACATCACAGTCAACAAAGCAGATTTTTCCTAAGTACAGAATAGATACAAAAAAGACTTAATTGTCTTTTGTATGACATATGAACATGGATAAGAATATCTTTGCTGTAATCTTGGAAATCTTGACCAATTCCAAGGTACTCTCAAGCAAACAGGATGATCAAAAGATAACTTTCTGAGTAACACTGGATACATTTTGCTTCTAAAAATGTCATAGATTTAAGGGCATGGCTTGGTACTGCATAGAGCAAAATGAACCAAACCTGACTCACTGCTAAATATAATGTAAAGTACAAAAGCTCAGTCTTATCTGTCTGTCAAGACAGACGTGTTCAGTTTATATGTTTGAACCTTTGGCATTTAGCTGAGAAGTAATTGAGAGAAAGGAATATTTTCTTTTGTGTCATATAATGTAGGTAAAAGAAAATCTATAAATACAGTTTATATCTAGACATAGAAAGAAATGGTGAGTAGGAAAAGCAAATTAGCAATAAATCATTGAATTTGCATTGCCCTGTGTTTCTGTTTTATTTGTCATACTAAATAAACAAGTTAATCCTAGATTCTAGTTTACTTCTTTCAACAAATAGTCCTAAAGTGTAAAATAAGCTGATTTCTAGATAAAAAAAGATCTTTTTCTGTTTGGAAGTGCTAACACTTTGCGAAGTTCTGTGAATAGGGAATAGCAGATGAAGGCTAGATCTGTAGCATGTAAATGGGTGAAGCAGGACATTTTCAATAGTTTATTCACTCATTGCTCTTTCCTTTTTAAGTTTTGTGCCTTTTGGGGGGGCATGCTAGCAAACATTTTGTAGGCAGATTGCCTTGTAGAGCTACAGATTTGGAGAACTGAACCACAAGCATTTTGGAGTTAGAAGAGGGCAGTTCTTTGTGGTTTTAATCTGATATTACGAACAGCCATGGAAGAGTGTACGGAACTCTTGGACACCTCACCTCTCACTTACATTTACAGGGACAGTTGCTTATAATTTCTCTATTAAGAAACCTGGTCAGTGACACAGAGATCTTAATTTAAATAGCAATATACTTGCAAAAATTGTGCAATATTCTGTCTTTTTAACTTTATGTCTTTTATTGTGAATTAGCTTAAACTGCTCTGAGAGCAATCAGATTGATTGCTGCAGGTTTCATCTATCAAGACTGTTATAACACGGGGGGAGCACTGCTGTTAATTAAAGCCACATTACATTTTCCAGTATTATTTATATGTCTATTGAAGTAGTTTATAGATGAATAGAATAATCAATGTTCCTTCCTTATTGCATTTTATGCCTCCCTTAAAAAGAATTAATATGCAGGTTTTGTTTTCTTAACATGGGAGAAAAATGCATGTGACATTTAACCAGGATACCCTGAGGACGTGGAAAATAAGGCACATGACTGTTCCACCACATCAAAAGTATGGTAATAGGTAGCAGTCGATTATCTAGAAATATATCATTATTTCTTAAAGCTGGCAGACCCTGATCAGAAGACTTATCTTCTATAACAATACTAACTGTGAGAGAGACGTAAGAGCTACACAACCAATGTTTTTTAAATGCTCTAACATCATTGCTGCTCTACTTCAGTGTTTGCTCTAAAGGAGGTTTGCTGCTCTGTGCAGCATTCAGAGTGGCACAATTGCTGAGTGCCAAATTTCTGGAGTGAATGGTGGGTTTGAAAATATATTAAATTCCTTGATATTAGTTACTAGTCCTTAAATAGTAGAAATACAGCGAAGTTAAGAAAAAAAACAACTACCTATCACTTAGTTCATGCCACATTGCAGTAGCTCCTGGTGGACTCTGTTTTTTTGCCACTGGTCCTTGTTTATGCCAGAGCAATTCTACAATATTCAAATGCCTCCTGGAATGCAGTACAACTTTAAGCCCTGAAATGGTGTTTTGTTATATCTGTGATGCAGATAGAGAAATGAGCCATGGAGCTGGTGTCTCCATTACAAGCTGAAAGGCAGATTCAAAAGAAGGCCTGAGTACTTCTGGTCCCTTCTTCTGGTGCTCCCCACTCTGTGGCTCAGCCTGCAAGTCCAGGCTGCACCTCAAACCATGCTCTGTGCCCAGAGGAAATTCTCTGCTGTTCATAGTGAGCACACCAGATATAGCAGGTCTGTGCAATTAGCATTAGACCTTGATGTCATTTAATTAGTGAAGCTATTTCAGAATATTGGGATTTTAGCTGAGCATAGACCTCACAAAGATAAAATTTCCCCCAAGACTGAGGAATTTTATGTTCCCTCTGTATGTTTTATTTCAGTGCAATGTCATTGTTTCTTTTTTGAGGCATTTTGTTAATGTCAGTTTCCAATAAATAACATTTAATCCTAGCTGCCCTTCATAGTTATGAGCAAAAAAATGATGAAGCTTTTTGAATGAAGTCATGTGTTATGAATGATGCCAACAGGAACTGTGCTCGTAAAGACCCAGATTTTAGGAACTTTTAAGTTCATATCTGATGAACTTATTCCAGCTCTTCTAGTAGAAATATTCATTGACAGACTTGTTCAAAAACTAATTTAGAGATTAAAAAAAAATCTTTTTAGTAGCATTGTGGTATACTGTGGTAAAACTGAGTCACAGCTCTATCATGGCATATCTTAAGTGTTCAGAGAGATCAACCCCAGAAGGCAGCAAAAAAACCCAGAGTGTGTTCAGCTGACAAAGTATCAGTGTGAATCCATGAGTCAACACTATATGACTTGTCCAGAAATGTTATTAAAGCTTACTGAGGTATTAACTGCATGAAACAAGGGAGGAAAAATGAACACCATGTTGGAAATCACGTCAGTCAGAGATTCTCTCACAAAATCCTTTTAATTGTTGGCTAAAATGAATCAAGTAATGTAATTTTTACCCACAGACACCAGCTAAATACATGGGCAGACACTGTACCTTGGCTTATAAGTGGTACAGTAATTTGTTAATTGTAATTGACTTCTAAATCATAGCCCTGAGATGCAAAGACTAAAAAGGCTTAAATGAAAAAATTATCTGTCATTCAATCTACAGTAATTGCATCCTCCACTGCAGTTGGTTGGAGGGTCAATACCCAAAAAGTTTATGTGCACAAGAAAATAAAAAAGATAATTCCAATACTCCTCTGGCTGAAAATGCTACGTTGCCTTTCAGGGTTGCACAAATTCAGTGTGTGTATTTTCTCTACATGGGGTGAATTCAAAATGAAACCTGAGGAACTCTAATCAGATTTTGGGGGAACAGCATGACCTGCAGATTGTTCATTTTTGCTTCTGGCAAACTGACTTGGCTAATGCAGTCCCCTGGAAAAGTCCCAGCTTTCAACCACCAAGATCCTTACAAGGTTCCTAAGGGAACCCTCACTTCTTCAACTGCTGAGCTTTTATTAATAATAATAGCAACAATAACAATTATTGTTATTGTTATTGCTGTAGAAGGAGACTCTCCAAATGCATGCAATATATGGCCTCTCCCAGGAGGAATTTACAGTCCCAGAGAAATGGATTAAAAGTGAAAAATGGAGGATATGGTTCTGCACAAACTGAATATAAAGTTTCTGCCAATCCTTTACAATAAACAAATTACCTTTTATCTGCTTAATTTGTGTTTGTCGTGATGCAGGACAGAGCTTGGGGAGCAGGAGACCAAAAGCCCTTCCTAGAGATTCCTGGTTTGATACACTAGGATCATCCTGGAGAAGCCTTTGCTTTGGCTCCCTGTTACCCTCCCTCCACACTGCTGGTGCTTGGTCTGTACTTTGGCCAGGGAGAATTTCATTCTAAACCAAAGGTAGAGATGCCCTTGCAGCTGCAGCCCTTCCTGTCCAGCCTGGGGTTGGCTTTGCATGTGCAGTTGAGAGCACTCCTCTGACAGCCGAAAATTGATTTTTCACAAACATCAGTGAGAGTGCAGTAGTTACATAAAATGGGGGTGAGAACCACTATGTGGAGCTGAAAGAACAGTTTTGCTTGTAAGCATTTACAAATACATGACGAATTGTAGGTCTGAGATGAATTTGCCAAACTAAGTGTAACCTGTATATCCACTTAATTTTCTATACTGATTCAAGTGCCGGCACATTTTCAACCAATTCTACCTTGTTACAGGTGATGTTTTAATTCCAAGACTGAAGACACTTCAAAAGCCCTTTCCCAGGAACTATATTTTTCATGACAATAAGGCTGTCATCCCACTGTTAGCATGAAATGAATTGGATAAAATAGAATGAGAAGGAAAACCTGCTGATTTTATATGCATTGTTAACTACTATTTGGACGATATCTCCATTCTTGGCATTGTACAGTCTACAACCAATTTCTGCATACTTAAAGAAATCCTGTATTTGAGATAAATGAATGAAAGTGTAGAATGGTGCAAGACATCTTGGAAGGTAATAATAAGATAGAAAAGGAAAGAGAAAGGAACAGAAAAAGCAAAGATATTGTGACAGAAAATGAAAGATTGTCACTTCTTATTCTGAAATGGGGATTGTAGAGGATTAATATACTAAAGAGCTGTTTTTCAGTGTGGAACTAACATCAGACCTTTTTGGGTTAAATTTGGAATAGTTACATGCATCTTGATGTGATTGTCAGCTACTGCAGTTGGGTTCAAAGCTCGGTGAAACAAGCACAGTAGTCTCATCTTTATTTTAGTATCACTATTTTGAGTGCATGTGAATATTTCCTCATGTTCATAAAAACTCCTTGGGCTGAAAGCACTGAGGAAATATCTGTGCGTAGTCCAGGGTCAGAAGGAAATGGAAGAATAGAAAGTGCACCTTTACTCACCGTATATTAGAGTTGATTGGTTTTTTTAGTAAATATGTCACAACCTAGACAGTGCAGAAAGATGTTCAAGTTAAAGGTGGGATTAGCCACGAGTTAAATTGAAGTTGAACATTAATATAAAGTTACAACAGTGCAAGACAACCTCCCTTCCTAAAAAGCATATATGTGAACAGAAAAATCTACTTTCAAGTTTGAGGGTCAACAATTTATGGAAATATTTGTATGACATGGTGAATAGCATAGGATTTATCTCGAGGATTTGGGAATCTCTTCATGTATCCATTTTGCTATAGTCTTTGGAAAGTAACCTGTTCTATGCGGAAGTCAGGAGATGTATTCTGCGTTATCATATTATTCCCTTATTACTCTCAGCTCCAGTGGCAGAAAGGTCTTATGTAATACTTTGAAACTTTCTCTTGTAGAAACCAATTATTTGTAGCTCTCTACAAGAGCTGAAATAAAGGTAAGGAAATGTTGCATACTGAGTCCTGTGAGAGCGTTTTATAATCTCCTTGGCAAATGAAGCACTCATTTGGCTTTTTCAAATAATAGAAAAATTTCAAAATACTGAAAAGAAAAGCCTTCATTCTACCTTCTGGGATAGTTACTTAGAGTAAATTAAAATCAGGACTGTAAGCAGATCATGGTTGTAATTTAATTCTATGGAGATTATCACTTTTATGTATAATAAAACAATATATGAAAATTTGAAGCCTTAATCCTTAGGCAGCCCTTTCATCTGTTCATTCAAACAGAAGCTCTTTGCCTGTGAGTGTGAGTGAATTGCTGCTGAATGCAGCAACTGAAATTCTTCTGTGTTAGAAAGATCTCACTAGAAGCTACAAAAGAAGGCAACAAAGTTACCAATGCAAATCTGGTACTCAGCAATGGAAAAGGGAAGGAAACAAAAAAGCTCCTGAGGACTTTCAGGAGAGGATGACCACACCTCCTGCTGGAATGCATCGGACAAGAGTGGTGATGACTGCTTATATCCCTAGTCATCTCTTCAAATAAATTCTGAACCAGATTTTCTTATCATCTAGGAGGCAAACACGAAGTTTGACCAGAGCAAACAAATTAAATTAAAATAAGTTTTCATGGAAGTGTGGTGCAAAGTGTCTTGCCAAACTGTCTTCCAATTTTGTAGAATACATCTTTAGTCATAATTTTCATTAAAAATTTATATCCCTATACAAAGAAACTGGGGAATTAAAAGGTTGTGGTTTAAGAGCTGGATTTAACTTCTCTATTACTGTTTTTGCCATTAACTTGTTATTGCAAATTGTATTGAAAAATTGCTTTTGGATTAAATTCTATTTTAAGAGTAACAACCAGGATTTTAACTTTTGGCTGCAATCTTAGGTAGAAAATTCAACAACAGCGATTGAAAAGCTTAATTTTGCTGTACACAGCAACCTCAACATTAAAGCTGCAATTTTGACTCAGCCAGAGCTGAAATATGTGAATATTATTTTGTACATTCTTGAGCTCTGAAAAGGGAGGTGTGGAATGAGAACTGTGCAGCTCCTCTGGAGAATGTGGAAAGGCAGCCTGCAGAAAGGCATGTCTATAGGTTGACCTGTCTGTTGTGAAAATAGGGAAGAAAGCAAATCATCCCCAATTCTGCAGACGTTCTGACAGCTAAAGTAGGCATTAACAATTTGAAACACATGGCATGGGGGATGAAAGTCTCTGAGCTCTACAGCTGAGAGTTTCCTGGCTGAAATGAAGTAGCAGTTGAAGGTAGCTCAGAGAAAAAAACTGTTTTATAATCCACAATGTAGGACAAAATGTATAACATTACCAAAAACTCGAGAAAAAACAATGTCACAACTCAAAAGTGCCTGTTCTGGCTTTAATTCTGGATAATCCTGAGAGTTGTGGGCCTTTATTAAGGTGATTTTCCTGACAAAGGATCAAGTTTTAGTATATAGCTTTCTACCAATATAGAACAATCTCCTGTTGTTTTCAATGAACTTGGTATGTAAAAATAATGTTGTTGATAATATATTGATGCAGAACTAATAATATTGGATTTCAATTGGCACAGGAGCTGGAAGAGTCTCATGGCTGACTCTGTCAGACAAAGGTTCTGCTGGACTTGCCTGCAGAGGCCCATTCAGCCTCAGCCATGCTGGAAAACGGTCAGGAACACCAGCAGAAAGATTTGCACAGAGAAATCTCTGGGCAGTGAGAACTATTGTTTCTTTAAAGGATTTAAATTGACCTCTTCTGATTTACACCAGAAGTCCTCTGAAGTGTTAAAAAGCTATTGTTTTTCTTGCTTAGGCCTTCAGGGGGAGGGAAGCTTATTTGTATGATTAATTCTGAGCTAGAGTTAGTTGAGACAAAGAAGTAGCAGATAAATGTTTTCAGCAGTTGCTATTACAATTACATGCATTAAAGGTGTGGTCAGGTATATTTGGAGAGACATCAAGTTTCTGTAAGATGGAAAACAGAGTCAAAACCACACAAAAGGAAAAACCACATTTAGAAAAATTGGTCAGCTGAGAGAAGGAAATACATATTTGAATTTTGATTATTTTTCAATAATTCTCTGTATTTGCTATGGCAGAAAAACTACTTAAGCTGGTCAAGTGAAATGCTACGTTAAATTTGAAAATAATTTTAACTTTCATTTTGGAAGACAGAAGCTAACATCTTCACTTCTGTGAATCTCTGAAACTGCTTTCTTCACTATTTACACTGCTTGCTTTTGGTTTGGTTTCAAATAAGAAAATAATCCTTAGACATGTACTCTCTGTTGACATAGTCATTGCTAAGTGTTGACATGGGGACATGAATAATATAATTTCAGTATTAGTTTTGTAGTTGTGGGTAAAAATAATAATGATAAACTACTGTGAAAAGAAAAGACCCGAGGAGATGCCTGTGATAATAATGAAAGACTGTGTCGTATTTGGAGCACCTCCATTAGATTTGACCTTCCAGCTGGGTTTACTAAATCTATTAATATCTTGCCTTTGCTGTCTTTATACTGGTATTCCCTTTGCACATACATTTAGGTTATGTAGTTCCAATGAAAATAAAGATAATTACACATTGGGCTGGCACCAATGAAAAGTGCTACTTTTGTAGGGAAAATTTGCACCGACAGCTGATTTTCATGGGGTCTCACTACTATCAATGGCCTTCAACTGAGAGCAGTTTTGTGCCTGCTGCTGCTGCTGTCACAGCATTTGCGTCACTTCAGTGCCTGCCAGACTGCCCCTCCGTGTCCTGGACATTGTCCGTCTGTGGGAATGCGCGTCTGGGAGACGCAGGCCCCGGGCCGAGCTGCTGCGGGGGGATGGTTAATCAGGGGCTGGGGTCCCCCCCGCGCCGCCCCCCGCTAGTGACATGGAAGTAATGTGTGCACAAGAGCACTGCTGTGATCCTGCTCAGCCACTGGAGAGAAATTGCAATAATTGGGTGGCGAGGCCGGGGCTGGCGCGAGGTGTGACGGCACAGACAAAGGGAACAGGAAATCGCCATACGGCGTCATATGCTCCTTCTCAACCTTAATTTTGATTGCAGCTGTCAGCGTGGCATTATGGCTCTTGAATGTGCTGTTTTATTCAGCTCAGTGTGTGGGAGATATTTTTTTGAAACTGAAACAATGCTGGAAAATGATTGGCATAAGGTTAGCTTTAGGCACGCTGCAGTTCCTGAAATCGTTGCATAAGAAAAAGCAATATTAATTTACTGACAAGGGGATTTTTGAATTAGTTAAAATGTTTATTTTTCATCCATGGCTTGTCCTAACTCTAATGTGAGTTAGAAGTGCTGGAGATTCAGCTGAGAAGGCGTATTCCCTTACCTCTATTTTCTTAAGCTCTATAACAAGTATTCTGTTTTTCTTTCATCTATTTACTCTTCTTTAGTGTCATAGTTATAGTTTTTACAGCATTAAGGATGATAGTGCACCTTTACTGATTTGACATGCATTAGGAAAATATGTTAAAATAGTCCAGCAGGAGAAAAAAAATAATATATATTGAAGGTAAGAAAAGACATATCATTGTCATGATCCATGAGAACTGGGATCACAATAGTTAAATATGCTTTTTTACTGAAAACAGTGTTTTATGGAGGCATAAAAATCTCTATTGCTCAGGATTTAAATAGATTAATTTTCTATCTGTATGCAGGTACCACAGATGAACTTATGCTTCATTTGAATAAAGCTCTTCAGAGTAATTCGATGTATTTTTCTTCAAAGTTTATATTATTTATTGTATGTTCTTTAGCCTTTAATAGGGTTAGTTTGGCTTAGAGTTAGAAAGTGAAACTGCAGTGATTTTGGACTCATAGTTCTTAAAATAGTAGTTTTAAGGCTAGGCTAGTGATTTTAACATGTATGTATTTTACCTTTTTATGTTGCACATTTTTCTGAACTTGAAAGTTATCTTAGTTTTTTCACCTTCATGAGTATAAAACAAAAAGAAATGTGTAGTGCTAGACAGCAGAGAAGTAAATTTGAACATACATACATATATATATATAAATAAATAAATATGTAATACATCTCAACTTTGTTTTAAAAATCATTTTCATTTCGTACACGAAAGTAATCATAGGTGCATGGTGACTTATTTTTGTGTGTTCACATAAAAACATGCTCTGAGCTGCCTTAGACTTAGGTTTTTGAAACTATTTGAATCCATCTTCTTACATGGCATGTTTGAAAAGGTGATATTTGCATTTGAAAAGGATGAATCAGAAATAAAACCAGATGAGATAGAGACAGATATTCTTCCCCCTCCCAAGTGTCTGGAGTCATTTACTGTAGCCATTAACATCTAACATGGCTTCAGGTGAAGTGTTTCCTCAATAAACTTAAGTAACTTTTTGATCTAAGAAATGGAGAAAAAAGGCTCACAAGTGGCGTGACAGAGAGCTTTTTTTGTTTGTTAAAGCCTTCATGCATACTTACATTGGTTCCTGATTTTTAAAAATTATTATTTTCATTAATGAAAAAAAGTTTGCCCAACTGGGAACTTTTTTCGCCTAAAACTTGTCTCAGCCCCAGTCAACATCATAGTTTAAATGCTTCCTAGGCCTTTCTAATCTTACACTGAACTTATTTATGTATCTCCTCCCTAGGATGAAAAATTTGATAAATATTAAAGTACTTTTTACTTCTGCATGCTCCAAATTGCCTGCTTTGGCAGAATTGACAAATCTATTTAGACTTGCTTTATAATTCTAGACTTTAGTAAACAGACAAGTAATTCCAGTTCAATATGGTGGAAAAATCTGAAGAGCCCAATGGATAAAGCACCCATCCAAGCAGTGAGCTGGCCAAGATCTGAGTTCTGTTGAGGCTGATGATGCTTTAGCTGCAGCCTAAGAGTCTGCCAATATCAACAAACCTGATGCAGATGGTGATGAAGTTTGTAACATGTATGTGAAATAGGGACAGAACCAGAAATCTCCCTTCCAAGTTCTCACAACTTTCCTTCTGGGTTCTAACAACCAGATCCAACTGCTTCCATCTGGTTGTTCTTTAGGTGGTTTCTTACAGGAAGATATAATCAGGATAACCATATCTGGAACTTTTATCAATATTCATTGGAGAGATTTGTGGTGTTTTGCTGCACCTGGCATAAAAGTAGAAATGCTCTTCAATTATGTGATATTTAGTTATTAGATACTTATAGATATTATTGCATGGGTAACTTCTGTGAACACTTCTATGAAGTGTTACCATAACACATAAAAATCTACAAATAGGGGAATGATAATGTTTGGTATTTTATCATTATTTCAGGTATAACTACCACGAGATTGGCAGTGCATGTACTTAGCGGGTAATCAGTGCAATTTGCCTACATAGTTGCACTTCCCCCTTGTTGAAAAGTTCTTTTTCACAATATTTAAATATAAAGATAACTTAAATTGACCTCCAAGTGTGTTATACTAACACTGCAGTACTACTCCTTAATGTCCTAAACCCTAATGTTTCATGGGGAAGACAGAGAGGGGACAGTGTGCTGTGAATGGGGAAGAATTGAAGCAATCTTTCAATAGACACCAGCTAGTGGGATAATTTTTTTCCATACCTGTCCGAAATAACCTTTTTTATCTATTAAAACTGCTTGGCAACTAGCTAAAATTCTGCTAAAAACAAAGACTTTCAAAATGTCCTCACATGATCTACTGTCTTCCTTCCATTGCAAGGAAGTTTCATTAGAAAATTTCATACAGAAGAGAAGAATCTGTCACTCTTGGGTTCCAACTGAATGAGGCTTCTTTTGACTTTTTTAATACAGTTTATATAGGACACATTTTTGCCAAACTTCCAAGTTATTAGACAGTGAATCTGCTTTTTGTTGTTGTTGTTTTAGTTGTTTGTTTAATCTGGTTGTTTGTTTCATTCTTTATCAGGTTTTACCTGGCGAGATGATTATACACAGCACATTATTGGTCAGGAACTCTCAACCATTCACAAAATCCACAGCAGACGCCCTGATGTATTTGCATCTGAAGGAACTGACACAAGAAGGTAAGTCTTCTGTGGTGTTTTTGCCTGGTTTTTGGAAGAGTTTGCAAATGATAAGAAAGAGGTTGGCACAGAAGCAGAATTAAAACATCACAAAAGCCATTGTCTATATGATAAAGGGAAAATAGTCCTACAACACACTGGACTAACCAGTGTTGAGTGGACAGAATGAATTAAACCCCTGGACCTTGTTCTTCTAATTATCATCAAGTTAAGGAAATACGCTTTCTATTGTTAATCAAAGTGTCAGAATTCAAAACATCAGGCCTTTCATTCAGTTTATGCATTGTCTAGTGTCAGTCCAGCCATCTCTACCTATGACTGGCTTAAAAAGGCAGACTTATAGTAGCTCATCTGCAGGAGACATTTTATTCTGAACTAAGCATTGAATGACATTCTGAGCAACTAATTATATTTTCAAAGTCAAATTCTTCCAAAACATAGCTATAATTGATTTGAAGTCCATAGATTCCCAGTGGTAGTTGCAAAATTTGTCTGGGAAGGAAAGATTCATGCAAGTTCCCGTGACAGACAATTATGATGGGACATGGCTTGAAATTTATTGAAGGGTGACTTTGCAGTTACTGTTTGCAAGAGACACGTGTAATTCTGTAGAGCAATATGGTTGTAGGACTTGCAATTTTATCTTCATGTACAGATATGCATACATAACATAGTCTCTACATATGAAGAGACTCTTTTACCTGGTCTGTTCTGGCCTACAGGCTTTTAGGTGTTACCCAGCAACACAAACCCCAGAACAGAATTTTAGGAAAAACTAAAAATTACAAATTTTACTTTTTCTTACATGCTTTTAAGAAATACATTCTCAAAAGTAGTGAAATTGAAAGAAAGTGCTTTTTGTTAAAAAACTTTCCTCATAGTGCGATAAATTTGAGCTTTTAGCCTTGATGGGAAAGATACTGAATATTTGACTTCAGATCTTCATATACTGCAGTATGTGGTTTGCATGTACTGCAGAACCATTTCTTTTCTAGATTGCTTCTCTGTGGAAATAAAATGCTGTGTAATTGATACAGCCCAGTGTCTGACTGTGTTTGCCTCACTTTGTTTTGATTTAATTCAGAGTGTTTGAGCCTGTATTTCATGTTTGCTGGTTCAAAAGCATTTCTTAAAATCACAGCACAACTTCAGAAGTGCAGTAAGGTAGAAACTTAACTTCTAAAGAAGATAGTGATCTATAGATTATCATAAAGGTGATAACAACATGTGGTTGAATCCACAAACATGTATTCACTGCTTAGGTACATAAAATGCCATTATTGAATGGATTATTCTTGGTAGATGGTATCAGAAATTATTTTCAATATCTTCTGGGGGGTTTTATTTAGAACGAGAGTACCTGAATTTTTTATTCATGAGAGTGAGACAAAATAGGCCATATTTCCATGAGGCTGTATTCTGCAGTGTTCCAGATTCATAGTTATATAAAAATAAAAAAGATAAGAAATAAAAAATAATTTAGGGTTTCGATTGAAAACAGAGGCTCACTTTTAGGAGTTCCTGCTGTGATCAAGTTTGAGGTTCTTTGCATTTTCAACTAGAACTATACATTAATAAAAAAACCCAAACCCAACAACATTTTGTGTATTGATGCTTTAGGAACATCAGAATTTCAAAGATGTTCACATAAAGCAGTTCCTATTGTGGATAGATTTTCTCCAATAACCAAGCTGAGCTTCTGAAAGCATTATCTTATGTGCCAACAGTTTAAAGCATTAATTGATTTTTCTGGTTGTCCATTTGCAACATGTTCTGTAGGTCAGAGAACAGTAGGATATTTGATGTCTTGCAGATTCTGATCGAGCGTGTTATATGTTCAGTGTGCTCAGTGTGCTTGCTAAAATCTTATCAGATAATAATTAAATAATTTAAAAAGCAACTTAGTGTAGGTATCTAATTATCAAAGAAACATTATGGCAGGAAGACCTTTTATTAAGGGTAACGTGTGTAATAAGACAATATGAAGTCATACTAATGAGTCATTAATCCCCACAGAGCTGGTGAAAGCAGGAAAATAGACTCAGACACTTGAAAGGTAAATTGACTTAGGCTAAATTAGTGCATATGAAATCTGATGAAACAGAAGACATGGATTTCATCTCAAAAAAAATGCTGAAACCGGGAGTTTGATTTCAAGATGAAAGTTCTTTCTTTGTTGGCTAACTGGAGTGTACATGGTATTTCCTGGGTCCTTATTAAATTTCAAAAAACCCTCTCTTGAAAGAGGATTCAAGATAAAGGAAAAAAGTCCATTCTGCACACAGGGAATAAATGTCAGTTGTGTTCATTGGTGCAATTAGGCAAAACCACAAACGTTTCCAGCAAACTTCAATGTATGAAATGGGTATAGCATTATTTCTATCATAAAACCATCATTAAATCAGTAATAGGATTCTCTTGGCATTTAAAAGGGAGAAATTTATTCTAAAATGTGTAGTATCTATTAGTTGTGAACATTCTAGAAATAGCAAAGTGCAGTAATTTAGATATTTCCACAAAAAGGCTTCTGAAAGGAAATACAGAATTATTTCTGTAGGTAAATAATTACTTTATACTCTTAAATTCATTGTATGCAAAGCCATTTTTCAGAGCAAATGAAAACTGAAAATACTTCCAAATAAGTGCACAAAAAGAACTCAGCTGACAGTCATTTCTCCTACTCACCAAGTGCTTTTATATATTTGTCTTTCATCCAAAGTCCAATAGCACTTTGTCAAATTTAAAACAAATATTTCACTTTAGTTGCAATAATAGGTCAGTTAATGCATTTTCATTTTTTGAGTTAACAAGGTGAACAGCAGTGATTTACTGGTGAGCTGCAAAATTTTTAAAAATCTTTCAGATTTCTTCATAGTATCTTATTAAAGTTGTCATCAAATGAAATGTGAAACTTTGTAGTCTTTTGCATTTTATTTGTTTAAATGTTTTTAGCATAAAATATTAGATCTAATGTGGAATGTAAATATCAGTGCTTTTTCTGTCTTTGTTAGAAAAATGAGAAATCTTAGACCCCAGATTTTGCTTCTACTACCAGTGACAGTGACTATATATTGTAAATAATGGTTTGACAAGCCAGCCTAAATACTGTCTTTTGTCTGTGCATTCAGTTCCCACAAGCTCCAGTGGAAATCCTTGGGGCAGAACTTGGTCTGTATTTCCCATTTTCCCTTTCTTCTTAAAGTTAGCGGAGAAAACTGAAGATAGGTGTTGGAATTAATCAATGAATGAAAGATGTGTTGGCAACTGAGATCCTTTCTATGAAGAGAACCTGTTTGGATTAGTTCATGTCTACTGAAGCAGAAAGCACAGTGCCCAGGTTTTTCTAAAACCACAGAATAGTTTTGGTCTGCCTTTAAGCTGAAAAGGACATGGACAATGCTACCTGCATGTCTACACTCCATCATAAGGCAGAATTTAGAGCTCTGGAACAAGAGAAAAATGCAAACAGCATGAGAAGGAAGCAAGATTTATGAGAAATTATATCAAGTTTGCTATAGTGCTCTGTGCAGTAACCCTTCTCTGTGCTAGAGTTTGTGTGCCTGATGGGAACCTGCTGGTTTTACACTGGGGAGAACTGAAGGATTTTTCTGGTGTTTCAAAGTGAGCAAATCTGTGAGCACTGCTGGTTGCAAAGCCACCACAGTAAATTAGATTATTAATTACATCTATTAGTATTAAATTAGTAGGGACACGCATTTGATACAACTGTGAGCATGGAAGGATGTATGTTACTTTTTGCATTAAGTACTACTATTAAATCCCAGCTTTGAAAAATGATATAGTGGTGCTCTCTCAGGCTGTGCCCCTACATATGCACCAAGATGTGGGCTGGTAGAATAAAATTTTATTTACAGTGGCACAGAGATGTTGAAAGTCAAATTTATTCACTGAGCTGGGAAGCTCTTTGACCTGGAATTCTTCTTCACTGGAGAAGTGTGTGGGCATGTGGGTAGGAAATGGTGACACCAAAAGGTGATTTCCCTCAAAACAGTGCATCACTCACAGGGAAGGAAGAGGGCTGGGAACCTTCACTCTTCTTTCATGCCCAAGGAATGAAATTCTTACTGATGCTGACATTTAAATTATCATCATCCTTTATGTGTTGTTGAGATAGATGAGTACAGCTGGTAATAATTCAGAGACATCGCACACAGCGCTCTGAATCCCATATAAACACCTCTACACTGCCACCATTTAATCACATTTCCAGCTTTTCTTTGCAAACGTCACCAAAATCTGTCTAAACCACTCAGGAAACACCATTATTCTGTGAATCCTAGGCACATGAGAAGATCAGAAGAGATACTTGTTCCATCTCATTATTATTTCCTTTCAAGCCTTTTGCTGGAGTTTACTTGCTCCATTATTTCTGCATATCCAGTAGTCTCCTTCTATTCTTTAAATTGGTGCAGGGCCAGATTGGTATTGAATCTCATCATCATCCAGCATTTTTTTGTTAAATATTAGACCCATCTCATATTTCTTTGGGGTGCAATTTAATCATGTGCATTTTCTTTTTACAAGAGTTTTCTTTTCTTCCAAATATGACTTTGCCTTGCTGTGGCACTTTATTTGATTTACTGTAGAATCATTAACTTTGATTCATACAATAAATTGTTAATAGTGCAAGATTTTTTGACTGCTTTTGCTGAAACATTGAATTTTCTATGCTTTTGTGGTTGCTAAGCTTTTGAGTGACTTTTTTGTTGTGTATTGAACTACAGCAGCTTGCAGTGCCTTTTTAGTTGGCCACTTTGTACATTGGACAGGCTGGTAACTTTCTTTTTCTTGCTTTGCTGCGCAGGACTTTGGGACAGAATGCAGATAATGAAAGAAATTATGATGTGGAAAATGATATGAACTTGGCCAAGTCTCTTCAGCAATACCTTAAATATCTCAGAATTCTTTCCCAGCCTGCAGCTACAAATTTGTATCCAAAGAAGACAAGTGACAAAGCTTCTGTCAAGGTAATACTTTTAATGTGGTTCCTAAATGCTGTGATTTTGGCTTCCTTTTCCTCTGAGTCCACAGTTTTCAAATTTTTCTCTGTCTCAAGACCAGACATTGTTTTTTACTGCCTTCTCCCATTGATTATCATAACTACACTAACCAAGTATTCTCAAAATTAGCCACCTTTTGTATTGTAAATGCTTCAGCTCTTCAAATCTGGAGCATTTTACCTTAATTAGGGATTGCATGTGATGAAGAAGGAAGAGTGAGATAAAGGTGGTAGCATCTTCACTGGCTGATCTGTAACCCCTCTTAACAGCATCTGAACCACTCCTCTCCAAAAACCTGTCTGAACTACCATGTGAATTCCTGCTGGTGTTTATGCTGCTTACAGTACAATATAATCTTTCATAAGGTTTTGATAATGGGTCTGATAAATTGTGCCTCAACATTTCCTACTTCTTATTGATCATAAGGAAAGCTTATCAAAACCAATTAAAGTTCATATGTATACATTATAAATGTACACATACCTAGGAAGATAAATCACAACCATTAAGTCTTGAGTATTGACTATGTCAAAAACCACAAAAAATGCCTGTTTGAGAACTAAAGCATTTTTTTCTTTTCCTGGAGAAAATCTATCTCTAAGATGCAAATTGATAAATTTATAAAAATAATTGGATGAAGGCCTTTATGGCCCTGTATCTTTTTCTCTAAAGATGTGCACTCTGATTTTAAAGAACTAGGCTGCTATTACATCAGTCCTTTCCAAGAAATTGTATGTGCTATTGCATGTGTACAGTGTAAATGCAAAAACCTTGGCCAAAAATATAGTGAAGTTTTAGGAAAAGAATCAGGTGAAGAAAGTGTAGTGTCAAAGCCAAACTGTTGGTTTGGTTCAGGGACTGACTCAGAGACACCAAACTACCGTGATGTATCTGCAACAGCAACTCCTGGCAACAGCACCAGCTGTAGCAACCACTTAGTCGTGGTTGTTATTCTTGTGAGAAGCACAACTTTCCAGTTTCTCACTGACACTTATGATTTATGGCACGTGGTATTAGGTGCTTACCTGGGGCAGGAGAAGCTTTCAGGCAGAATAGAGGCAACTTTGAGAAGGGATCAGGGACCACCTTCATGGTGCTTTTCCTCCACTCTCCTCTCATGGGCTCTAGCTGCAGTGAGGATGCTCTGTTTTGAATCACTGGCTTTCAGGAAAAACTTGCTCAAGAACTGTTTCAATGGGGTCTGCTGCTGTCATGCAAGTTCATAAATAATCCATATGGCTGAGACCTTCTGTGGGGAAGCCTGCTGTGATAACACCACCCACCAACCTTATCGAGTGTTGCCATGGAGATGGGTACTCTGAAGCCTGGGGGAGTGGGATAAAGAGGAGAAAATCTGGAAATGAAGCACATATAGGAGCAAACTGTACACTTCTATTTACTTAGGAGCATTTTAAATCAACAGACATTGAGTCAGATGTGTTACCTGTAATTTAAAATTTGGAAAAAAAGAAAAGGAAAATTATTTTAAAAATTTGTCATCAGGAATGAATTTTAAATTATACTGGATGTTTTTCCCTATCCCTTGCAAATAAAATGCAGCTGCTCCTCTTGAAAAAGAAAGAAGAGGGACATGGTATTTTTATCTTGATTCATTGTTTCATTAGTGGAATAACATTTAAATAAGAGAGAAACCAGGACTTTTGCGACTCCATTAAGCAGAAAAAAACCCATAAAATTTAACAATCTGAAAAAATCAGGCAGGAAAATAACTGAATGAGCTGCCTTTGATATGGTCACACCACTTGAAATTAAAAATGGCTACCTTATACGCTTTGTTGCAGGCTTCAACAAAATATTGGTACCTTATTCTTGTAATTAATATATAGATTAATTACAAACCCACATTAAATAATTGTAGCAAGATCTGATCTTTTACACTTTCTTGCCCATTTCTGATTAAAAATAAGCACAAGACAGAGGTACTTTACCCTACTTAGAATTGCAGCTTTTGGGCCCTTACCCTTCTTAAAAATAATTTTCTTTCAAGTATATATTTGCTTCTGTCACTTCATTCCTGCTGTTGGGGAGTAGGAGATGTAACACTGCTCTGGTTGCTTTGATACCTTACTTGCTATGAAGTGTAGCTGAATCATGCAGAAATTTAGTGCTTCTAGACAGACTTCCTGAGTGGATTCAGATTCCAAGCCTGACATCAGAGGACTCTGGTCAAATGTAAAACAAAGGAAGATAAAAGTCAAAGAGGCTTTGAAATATTTCTCTTACTCTGTTATGTTGTATCTTAATATTAATATTTGGTCAAACTGCTTTACAAACTTTCAGTCTTCAGTTATCCTACTGTCTTCCACTTGTATTATCAGAATAAAACCACAGAGCTTCAGAATTACCAAGTAGACACCACACATACAGTTATGCAGAAATTTGTAAAATAAAACATGACAAAACTTAAAGCAGGTAACTCTTTTCCTATTTCCTTTGTTCAAACTACTGTCAGCTTGAGGCTTGGTACAACAGTGGCAGAAATAACACCAGTAAACTGAAATCATGGGATTGACCAAAATCCCTATGATGTCTACCATTTATTGCAAGAGCTTCTTTGAGTGATTTTTGAAGCACTTGAAGTTCATCACTAACTTGGAATTTTTTCTCAGTATTTAGGCAGTATCTACTTCAGGCTGTAATCTAACTGTCTTATAATGACTCTGCCAGGGGATAAATAGCAGCAAATCAGAAGTTTGGTGGGACTGTTTCCTGAGGATTACAGCTGTAAAGAACATTTCACTTCAGTTCAGCTGAAAAGAGTTGTTCAGGAAATGGGCACTTGGTGGCATTTGTTACTTAAGCATTAGCTAGTGGGATTTTGTGTTTGGATTTCTTGGTCTTCCTCTTCACACGCACACTTGGGCTGTATGAAAGTTTTACCACGCACAAAATTCTGAGTTATCAGCCTCTGTGATTCCTTTCTACGAAACCTGGACGTAGTATGGAAAATAAAATTTAGCCAGGCACATATTGTAACTAGAATTGGTTTATCTTAGCCACAGAGGCAAGAAATGCAGAAGCTTCAAATTACATATGAACTGTCCTGCTCTTCTCCCCTCTAATTGCAAGAAACCCCTCTCATATCAAAACACCCAAACCCTAAACCTTGAAAAAACCATGACACTGTTGACATTCCTACAGTAACTCGGGCTCAGGGTTTTGTTGGGTTTGAAGATAGCACATAGCTGGTATTGCTAAATCTCACCAGCTGGAAAGGAGAGCTCACTGGCTTTGCTGCTGCTGCTGCTCTGTGGGAGCACTGGAATAGCAGGGGAGTGGGAGGGCCTTTGAGGAAATCCTTAAATAAAGGAGGTGTGAGTAGAAAAAATACCTTTGTCCACAGTGACTGTTACAACAGAGCAAAATGGAATGGCAGCAAAAATGATCAGTGTGGAAACAAATACCCTTGTCTGCTTTTCACCAGCCATTATCCACGTCAGTGAGGAATGATCTTACAATGTTGTTTTTTTTTTTAAAGTCCAAATGCCTGCACTTGATTAGTTATAGAAGATTTTAATTGTGCTGCTTTCATCTGACCAAGAAAATTTGTTAATCATCACAGAAAGAGAAATTATTTGAAACCTGACGCAAATGTACTTCCAGACAGGAAGGAATAAGGAAGTTGCCATCACACTTGTGTTGGGGCTGCATTTCTTGTTGCAGGGGTCTCTGTTCTATGGTTGGAGTTTTATGGGTAGAAGATTCATGGAATTGCTTTTCCTCTTTCCCCCTGACCTGGTCTCTGAGGGTTTCAGACATGGTGGGTCCTACCTGCTACCGAGATCCTTGTCAGGGCAATGTGCCATTCAGGTCCTCGCAGGTAGGATGGGGAGAGAGAGAAAAATATGTCAAAATCATTAGAGAGTTTCACGAATTTTCTGTTGTTTCTGTTTGTTTATTTTTTAGTTGCTTACATTCATTTTCATGGTAGACTTCTAGTATAGATATTGTGATTGCAGAAATCTCCAAATTTTAGCTATTCTTATAAATTTTAAAGCAAAGATTTTTGGGAATAAAACCAGAATCTTTACATCAAAGAAGTTGCTAATAAAGGTAAAGGCCTTTTCAGAACCTTGAAGGGGAAAAGAAACAAGTGAAGTGACTGGTTAGTGCCAGAGTTATGGCTCAGCAGAGCTGTGGTGCTGAAAGGGGAGAAGGTGCAAGTAAAAACATATAAAAATTATATCAAATAAAAATTCATATATTTGCTGGGTTAAAAATAAATTGTTTGAATCTCTGTAATTGATCATCTGAAAAAAACTAAGATGTGTGATAATTATTTTAAAGGATTATTATTTATTTTAGAAAATTTGAGTGCATGAGTGCTCAAAGATACACTGAGAGCTTATCTGCAAAAAGTAATTATTGTGATTAACTAGTGAGAAATTACTTAGTCATTGCACATTTTAATCTGGAATTTTATTTTAAAAAAGAAACATGCTTATTTATCTAACACTGCTGTAAATACTGGACTGAATGAAGTTCATCAGAATTTTGACAAAAAGTCAAAAAACTTCCTGCAATGTATACATTTAAGCTATTTATATAAATGTAAAATTTAATATTTCATATATAAGAGATTACATATAAAAATATAACTCAGCTGTGCATGAACAGTTTAATAAAAATATTTCAGAAATAACTGATAAAGGAATGTCTCCCTGAAGCTGCAGAATTGCCTGTCTATTGGCATACTTATACAATTATATATGAATATTTCCCAAGCATTGATGTATTTATTTATTTACCTAAGGCCATTGCAAGGTTAGGAAGAATGAATGCCACCACTTCACAGACAGATTAGGCAGCTTTTCTGAGGTAATGCAATAATTTTTTTGGTAAAGTGTAGACTAAGACCTAAGCTAAAATCCCAGAAAAGTGTTTCATCTTTAGGATAATTGTCCCCTCCATGGCTCTTTTTAGCAAAATAGAAACATTAAATCCTCCTAAAAAAGCCAACAAACACACATACACATACAAAAAAAAAAACCAAAAAACCAACCAACCAACCAAACAAACCAAAGCCCCCACGAAATCCAAAAGCAAACCAAAATAACCCCAAAACCCAACAAACCAACCCCCATAAGCACTGGAGCAGAAATAATTTGATCATATCAAGATGTCTCCATTGGTGCTAATCAGCCTAAACTCATTCTATGTCCACTGGAAAGAAAAAAGGAAATGTTCAAGTTGTGATCCATTCTAATTTAAATATATAAAATAAGACACTGTAATTTCTGTCCTCTCGGCCATCCTGCAATGAATCTGGTGTAGACTACAATTTTTTCTGGAAGAACTTGTACCATACATTTAAAGCTCTAAGACAATCATGGCTACAAAGCCTAGTAAAATTGCAATCATGTTGTTTGTGGCATAAATACACAGTCTGGTGATCTAATGTGACTTGTGATTTATTTTTTGAACTAAAAATTTGGTAAGGGAACATTCTAGTGCTACTATCATGCTCTTCAAGTCTTAGACCTAACCTCTGCTTTTAACCATAACCCATCAGTTTATGCAGGATGTAGTGACAGAATTTCAATATCTAACCTAGAAGACATCATGTCCCTTATCACACAGGTATCTTTTAAGGATTAATTATTTTTACAATTATTAGAAGATACAAGTGCCATAGAAATGTTATTACAAATTATCTTTGTCAAGTCTGGAGGCTTATTTAAAAGGGCAGTTAATTAATTTCTAGTAATTCCCAGATGAAATATAGATTGGTGTTTTTAAAATCTCAAATATTGACTGGATAATAAGATTTGGTTCTTTTTTGAATCCTTGGCTTCAAAATCAAATCCTTTTTTTCCAAATACCATGTGTTTGGAGTTTGTTTCTGTAATTTTTTCCTGCAAGTTTGTTGTTTGGCTTGCAAATATTTAATCCCTGTACTTCAGTGCACTGCAATCAGTAAATAGAAGATGATGGAGCTGATACAAATGTTAAAGTGAATTCCATATTTATTTTTCCATCATACTCATCAAATAAGAATGTAGAGCTCACAGCAATTTAAACTTACTTTATGTACCTCTGTGTGAGTGTGTTGGTGTAGATATTTCAGGACAGTGGAACAAGAATTTTTATTTTTAATGGGGGGAAGGGACCTGAGCTGACCTCAAGCAGTTGTCCAGCAAATGGACCGCTACTTTCAATGGGGTTGTAAAGCAATGTTGTAGGCATCGATCCTGCAGATCTCTATTCACTTGCATTTCTTAGAGGAAAAGTATTTTCTAGATTTGTGTGTTAGTTATAAATATATTGAATTGGTGTTAATGTGCTCAGCTTTTGGCAGATGCAGATGATGGTGCTTCCATGTAAATCATCTTTAGATGATGGGATAGCTCAATATACCAGCATATGCCCACAGAAAATGTGTTTAAACATCATTGACTGAAACCTTGAGTAACAGACTTATTGACATATGAGCAAAATGTTCTCAGGCAAGGGAAACTGGTATACCCTGGTAGATCTATCAGCCCTGATCACCACACTGCACAATTTCTGCCATCACTGGGGGTTGACTGTCACTTTTTGGTTCCTACTGGTAATGTCAGGGAGCTTCTGGATGCAGTGGCCTGACAGAGGTAAAGATGCCCCAAGTCTTGTGTCCCCAGATCTAGGCAGTAGCCAAGGGGAGCAGATACTGCCAGTGGGCACCACAGACACAAGTTGTGACTCTGGGTGTTGGCACTCAGACCACCATATGCACACACATGTACACAGGACAGAGCTTCCCACGCCAAAGGATAGTTAGAAATTGAGCTTGTTGAGAAGACAGGACAGACACAAGACATGATTAGACAAGTGTATTGGTTAGTCTGCTTACAAGCTACCAGTCCTTTTCACTCCTCTTTTTCTAAACATCCCATAGTATGCTTTGGACAATGAGAAGATGGCATCCCGTAAGGAGTCCTTCATCCCATAAGGAGTCCCACACCTCTGTAGACAGTAATCCCTTCAATCTGCAGAATGATCCAGAGAGCTTCTCCCCAGCTATCTGGTGGGTGGCCCTCCTGGACATGATGGCTGATGGCTCCCTGTGGTGGCCCTAGGTGGAACCAGGGCACGGGCCCCTTGGCATCGATCAGGTTATTTGGGTTCATCCACCCTTTGTTTTTCTCCATGTGTTTTATCCTATATGTGTGGACACATTCCAGGTTATCATGTATACCGATGTGTAAAACTAACTTTTTGTTGTTTATGATGAGCTAGTGATGAACGCTGAGGAAAGACCACCCAGAACTCCTTCTACACAAAGGAAACTTTTTTTTACCCATAGGATGGAGATGTGTCAGAAACAGAGAGAACAACCAGCAGTTAGGTATGAAAACTAAATATGCTAAGTTACTCAGCAGTCAAAAAACATCAACTGACAATCAAAATTATTCATGTAGGAGAGTTGGCTGTAGATGGTTGAAGGGTAGGCAAGCAGATACGATTATTCCAAAGGAGATCAAGAATGGCTCGGAATAGTTGATACTTGAAAGAGATTTTATTAAATAGTAACTTGTACATAAAAGAAGTCAGTGTATTTGTCCTCTCTTTTTTTTTTTTCTTTTTTTCCCTTTTATTTGAGGAGTTTTGTTTTAGAGTGGCAGTCAAATCTCTGAAGTCAACTGAAATTACAGCAATATAGATTGTTGAGTGCTATAGAGTCAGAGAGTGGACAGTCCTGTTGTGCTGAGAATTAGGAAACAAAATCATGAATAGTTTTGATCAAAGCAGTCTCTGAAGACTCCTTTTTCTTGATCAAGTGTTTGATACTGCAAACTACAGGATGTTAATTAAAAATCTTTGCCACCTTTCCTTCTCTGATGTAGTTCTTAAATGGTTTCAAAGTTATTGTATTTTTCAGAAAGAATATAGTAGTTACAGAAATTATTAATGAAACAGTAGGTCAGGTGAGATGACTCTAATGGTGCCAGTTGTCTTAAGCCCGTAAATCTGTCCAAAGTCCATGGCCTGATGCTATCCTATCACTGCAGCAAGCACTGGTGTGGCCTCTTCACCAGTTTCTGGATTCTGAATTAGTCTTCAAAATTTTTGAGTTTTGTGCATGGTATAATATTATTATAGTAAGGGAAAAGGTCATTATCAGCTGGCATAAAAGGCTTTTGCTCCATTATTACTCAGAAAATTGAATTCTTTCATGGGCTTTAGTTACTATTTTCAGACAAACCTAACACTGAATTTGGTGCAGAGTGTGTAACGTCATCGCTACAGCACAAAGAGCTCATGAGGGGAGTTTTCCCCTTTCAGCTTGAACCTTGCTGGAAGCCTGCTGAGATATCCTAACAGGAGAGCACTGTGTGGGCACAGCAGCTCACCAGCTGAAAGAATTAAGGATTTGTTGTCACAGGACTTGCTACTTTAGCTGTGATGTTCTGAGGAGGGAGCTGTATTGCTTACTCAGCCCCATCCCTGGGATTTGCACGCTGAGATCTGCTCCACTACACCCCTTTGGCCTTCAGGTTTCATTCTTGGGTGGATTTCTCTCAATTTAAAGGTAAATTGAAAGGTAAAAATTCAGAGTCTACACTTTGATTTAGCAATCAGTCAGTTCTGCTTGTGCTGGTGTTTACTTTGGGGGTTCCCATGAGTATGTTTATCTCCCATGTAGTGAGTTTGCATGAGACAAGTATGTGTCACAAGGTATCTAGACTGTGTCTGGTAGAAAAAGCTAAACTTCTTTCACTCCACAGAGTGAGTTAAGGTGTGAGATAATTTCATTTCTGGTAGTCTTTGGAAAATGTAATTTTACTCCAGCATGGGTGAACAAGGGCCTTCTAGTATTTGTTGTGGTTTTATTTTTAATTTCAGAGACCATACTGTCAATATCTCAAATAGGCACAGTAATTAAGGGTTGTAGGTGGAATCATGTTCCAACCAAATTTAGGTGGTAGCAAACTTGGATTAATGTCTGAAAATGCATCAAACAGAAAAAGATAAATTAAATTGAAGGCAGAAGATTTCTTCTTTATGAATTTCTAAGGGACTTTTTTGTTAGGTCTTTATGCCTTCAAGATTTAGTAAATGTATCTGCAAGAAAGGAAATATTTCATCAGAAATTTGATTCCATTCTTTCTGCACTTAGGCAAAACATTCAAATCAATCTACTCTTTAGTGTATAAATTGAACAGCACTGTGATGTATGTATCTAATCCTGTCCCCCTCTTTTAATTTTTTTTTTTTTAATATAACATGTAGTCCATAGACTTTAGCATAGTGCATCTGCACTGTGTAATTTAATGTGCCCTTCTGTGAACTTTCATGCAGGAAATGTCAGCTAGTTACATACCTAAACAATACAAGACATTGCCCTAACAATTCCATCTTCAGAAAGTTTAGTGTGTGGGGTCTTTTTATAATGTATGAATTATTGAGATAGCCTATTTGAAAGGTGGTGAAAGAGAGGAAAATCCTATGCAGATGGAGAAATAAGATTTTTAAACTGAGGTTTTTAGCAATTCAGAGTACTTTTCAAAGGTTTTGTATCAGTGACATGAGACAATTGAACAGTATTTTACCTATTAAAAAATGAAATGTTCTTGACAGTAACAGGGGCTTGTATTCTAACCCCTCAGTATAAACCCTCTAGATGGTAACTGCATTCTTTTCTATTTTTGCACATTTTGCTGAATGTTTGTTTGGGATGTTGTTGTTGTGGTTTTTTTTTTTTTTTTTTTGGTGCTATTACCAGCAGTACTTCATATAAATCCAGGTTAATCAATCCAGAAACTTACTTTCTTTCTAAAAATTTCCTGCTCTGTGTTTCCCTCTGCTTCTCCATAATGTTAGAAGTTTCTCCAAAGGCACAAAGGTGGGAATTTACATTCTTCTTTTCACTAACCATGGATTTTGCCATTTAACTTTGCCATAAGTCAAACTAGCAATGTCCATGTTCAGGAGTTTAGCTTGCAAAAAACACTTCAAATAAGATAATCATAGTGCTCTGCAATTGTTATTAATAACTTGAGATATAAATTGTCACTGGATTCTAAATTACCCATAAATTATTTTTTGTCCTATATTTTTCTGTAAAAATTAGATTTTTTTTCCCATACCACTTAGGCAAACCCATAGTTTAGGGTTGTATTTGTGCTGCAATTTTACTTGGATTTCACCTTGCATTATGTCAGCTGGCACATATACTTTTGGTGTTTCATCTGAGATGGGGGCAGTGAGGAAGTGAAATTTTTTTTCCTTCAAGTGGAGGATTGCCATACAGCTGTGAGACCCCTTTAATTAAGTCAGAGTAAGCTGCATCAGATGGGCTGCTACCTGAGTGCACTGTGAAGACAGCTGAGCTGTCAGTGCTCTACTTTAATTAGAACTTTTCATATTTCATCCGTTACTGCCCAAAGTGTGATCTGTCAAGCTGCTGAGAGGCTGCCCCTTCCTGATAGAGGTGCAGCTCTGAGCCCAGGACTGGCATATACTTACATCCAACTTGTGTACAATCACTTGGTGAGTTGCTGGTATTTTCTTTCTTGATGTGCTCATTGTCTGTAAAAACAGAAGATCACTTGTCTGTTAATGTTAAAGGATATTTGGAGTTGTTAAATAGCTCATCACATGCCAGCCCACTTCTCTTGACCCTAACCTTTCACAGTGGTTTGAGTGTGTCTAGCAGTTTCTTCCCGTCTAAGACTTGACTTATTAGTAAACCTTAAGAGACAAAAGAGACAGCTGGATATAGGACATAGATCCAAATTAGGGTGCAGCTACCCAAGCTGGATTGAGCTGATTTCATGTCTTTCCATGGCTGAATGGGGAATGCCCTCTTCTGCCCTTCATGTTTCTTCCTTTCCCAGCTCCCTGTTCTTCCTGCCCTTGTCCTCAGAAGGTGCTCTGGAAGGTGGCAAGGCAGAGTATAGGAGTGAGAAAGGCAGATGGCAGCTTATGATAATTCTCTGTGAATAGCTTGGGGTGTCTGGGGCTGCTTTGTGCCGTCCTCTGCAGTTCCTCCTCTGGTGTGAGTATCATTAGAGAGTTAATTACCCCAGGCAAAGACCCGTTGAAATCGAGAGATAAATGCATCTGACTGTAAGTTTTTCACATTTAGGATTTGCTATTAAGCATGTAAACAGCGTTCAGCTTGCATTTTGACAACTGGCTCCCCCTCGGAGCTGATCAGAGCAGTGCGTACCCTGCAGCTGGAGCACTGAACCAGAGCTGCACTGCTGCTGTTTGATACAGTTCCCAGGGGACACTGAAATATTTCATACACAAAGCTGCTTGATCTCTAGCTCTATATTCTTTGACACTGCCTTACTATAGCCCAGCTTCTTGACTTTCACAAAGCACATTTCTATGTTAAAGACCAACTGCAGAAGTCCAAAGCCTTGCATTGGGTGGATCACAAGCCAAAGTGGCCAAAGTGCCTTTTGTCTCTGTAGTAAAGTGGCATATACCTTAAATCTATAAATCATGTTATGGAACCATGGAATGAACCTCTTCAATCATTCCCTAAGGGAAAGAAAACCCTCTTGGAAAGAAAGGATATGAATATGTATTGTAAAATCCACTGGTTGTTATCAGAAGAAATAAAATTGTTCAGATGGAGAGCAAAGTTATTGTCCAGAAATAAAGACCTAGATAAAATCTAGAAGTATCTCTTCATCTCTGGAGTAGTTATTTTATTAAATACTTACTTTGTTTTTCCAAAGTACATTAGGAAATACATACATAATTTTTCTCTGTGAATCCTACTAATTGTTTTCCTCTGGAGCATATAGTTTCTTCACTTTCTCTGTATTTTGCAGCTCTGTCTATCCTAAATCATTATGCTATCAGTGCACAGGGACACCAGTGATTCACTGTAATTTATAGCAGTGAGAGCTGAAATAGTCTCTGTCCTAAGTCTGCCACATTGTGATGTAGCTTGTGTGACAGGTTAACCAAGAACGCACAGGTGAGAAGCAGGACCCCTTCTTCAACACACATACAGTATGGGATGCCACTTCATCAGTATCCTGAGGGAATCATAAGCAAAGAACCAAATTGGAATAATTCTGGATATAAGTAAACCTCTCAGTTCACATTTGTATTTAGGAGGGAGTGAAGGAAAACGATTTTTGAAATTGTTTAGGAAGGTGGAACTGGTTTGTTAAAAAGCAAAACGTCCTGCCTTTAGGCTGTGATCACAGCAAAAATGCCTCTAGGATCAATTCATAGTAAATGTAATGTCCATCTGGTGTGTCCTTGAAAATATGAAACTGAAAATAGAAAACTGTAGTGCAAGCCCACCTTTCCACTTTTTATTCCCCAGCACTTTCTCAAAAAAATGTGGTTTTAGCTTGATTGACGTTTTTCACATTCTTGTTTAATTTGCTGTGTTGTTTTTCCTGAAAATAATAATTTAATTAAAAACAGTTTAAAGGTTGTTTTTACGTTTTTTTCATACTGTCAGTTGATATATTGATTAGAGATTTAATTTAGCAGAAAAAAATCATTTAAAATAGAACAGTATTTCATGTATGCAAAAGAATTGCTTTACTTACTTGGTGCTCTTTTAAAAATTGCATTTTTAATTTGACATGCTAGTTTTTGGTAAGTAATCTGAAGACTAGTTATTCTCACAGGTTAGATAAAAACCAGAGGGAAAGAGGATTTGCTAAATTATCTTTTTCTGACTGAATACAAACAGTGTATACATAGTTAATATCAAGCTCAAGTTGTATTGTTTTCTCTCTAATCTCTCTTGCCTTTTAATAATTTAATAAACTATTGTATAAAATTTGCACAAAAGTGGTAGTGCCTCTTTGAAGCACACTTAACAGTTTGAGGTTTGCAATTGACATTTGCATTACAGGTTCTAATTATTGTTTTCCTGGTTGGTAAAGCACTCAGATCCAGGGAAAACAATAATTACAAAGCAATACTGACCCCTTCCTGTTTTTCTGCCTCCTACTCTCTCTAGAGCTACATCTACAATGATCCTGTGAGGTACTACATGAGGCAAAACTCCAAAGAGCGACCACCTCCTTTGGCCCAAGCATTCAAATTCCATCAGGATCTCCCTGAGAATCCCCATGGGAGAACCTTCAGCCAGCGACAGCCGGACAAGTTCTCGCCAGAGTCGGGAGTGGGGCTCGACCAAAAGAGCCTGATGGCTGCGTTGCACTCCTATATCACTCAGAACCTGTCAGCACAGAGCCAGGATAAAAGCTCTGACAGCAGGACTAAAGGGTCTCAGGTTTATGCTGAGAGATCGTACTCTACGCAAGTCAGTCCTTTTGATGGAACTTTTGCCAAAGGAAAAGCAGAAGATTTCAAAATGAAAAAGGTGTTCCAGCCCAGGCCTGTGCTGAGGCCAACCCCTGAGATGCTGAGTCATAAATCTGCTTCCCAGGGTGATCCAAAGGACCCTCTCAGTGTAGTGGATGGTAAAGTTGATATTTTCTTATTTTTGCTTACCTGAAGTTTGCCTCATGCTCATTGAGTGTTTTTGACAAAAAGAAAATAAAATTAGACATTTGATATATCTCCTGCTATTGGCATATTTATACCTACCATAATACAGTAATAACGTTCACCATTCCAACTACTCTTTCCCTGCAAACATCTACCCACATTCTTCAACCCACCTTCCATATGCGTGCAGAAATATGTGGCACTCAATAAGACATAGCATTTATGTAATTTATTTTATTTTCAAAGCATTGTGCAAACACATAATTATGGGTATGTCTTTGCTATCAAATCTGTTTTTATGCAGTCATCCCACACTATATATATAGATAATACAGAAATGCCTGGTTTCGTTCCACATCTATTTATTTAACTAGAAATTCAAGGACCATGGGTAACATTCGAAGTTAAGCACAGAATTAACAGTGAGATAAATTCTGGTGCAGAACACAGAGAAGGGAGGAGTCTGTCAGTTCCATCGATAGGTGGACAAGAAGGTGGGGTTGCATCTTGTTTTGTCTGGACATCCTGTAACAAAGAACCCACTTGCTGGATTTTCAACTTTTTTTGATACTGCTTTTTAACCATGACTATATCCTGTTTGCTTTTGTACATGATAGTTTGACAAATATTTAAATGAAGATGGAGGGTAACATCCCCAAGCTGTGATACACTTTAAGCATTGCTATGAGTCTTGGCAATCAGGTAGACTTTATAACTCTGATCCATTTTGTTGGTTCTTTAAACTAATCTAAGTATTGATGTTATTCCAGTGGTGCAGAATGCCTGAAAAATGAAAGAATTGATCCTCGGCCATTTTCAAGCACTTGTATCTCTTACACTTCAGTTACCATTATCCCAATGGATTTTGGTGATATCTAAGAGGGTTCCTTTGAATCCCTCTTGTAGTTATTATCATCCATAAAGTGTAGTGCTCTTTGATTTGTTTTGTTGTTGTTTTATTTTTTCAATAAAATAAAAATTAAAAAAAAGCCAGAACACACACAAACACAAAGTGTTAGAGTTGCAGCAGAGGAAAGATAATGCTTGCAATCTAAAGGATGCTCAGAAGTGAAAGCATTCTTGGTATGGTGCCCAGAGATAATAGGTTTCAAGGAATGAACTATAATATAAAATCAAATCCAGGTGGCACTGTAAGTCTCTTGCACAGGTTAGACAATTTTGTTGCTAGACTCAAAACAAACTAGGCACATGCTGGTTTCATTATCCTCCAGCTGTTCCACTTCACCTTTCCTGGTAGGAGCCAACTGGGAAAAAAATGCTTAACACTTACAGGGAATAACATGTTTCACAATTCATTGGTTGTACTGCTTTGACTTCTCATACATAATGCGCCCTGTAGGAACTTCTGCCATTGCACTTGGTTTTAAATGTTGCATAGACAAGACATAATGAGTTGTTTGAGTAGGAAATAATACGTTTTCTTTTGTGTTTTTGAGCCATTTAGTAGCCTCGTAAGAAGGTGGTGAGGACAGACCCCAGCATATTCATTGTTTAAAATGCTGTCCATTGGAATGATTGTGATTTGGATTCAGATTTCCCAGGCTGAGCACACCATCTCTTTCTGCTTTTAACCTTTCTTCAATCTCTTTCGTGCTTCTGGATTATTGTGCGCTTGGGGGTTCTTTTTCTCTCGCACTCTGTAAACCACAGAACTGTTAAAAAACTGGAAAGCATGGGGTGCTCAGTTTTCTGATCCATCTGATAGAGGATTAGACAAAGACACTGGACTGGGAGAACAATCCAGAAGTGCGGAGCAGATTAGTACTGAGAATTGCTGAAAAACAGTGGCAGGTAAATTTGCGAACAAGGCACCCTGAGGGAGAAATACAAGAGAAGGAAATGTGGAGTTATTTTTCTATCAGATCTGGAAGTTGTTACCTCTAGGAGTAGCATGATGTGCGTGGGTACTGCCTTTGTAGTCATTGTGCAGTACGGGAATTGTTAATCTCTCTCCTGCACCAGCCGTATTTAGAATTTGGCTCTGTTTTATGCGGTTTGTTCTAGTCTACTCATTTTTGGTGCGTTAAATATTGAAGAATACATCTCTGTTGCTTTGAAAAGGTCACAGAGTTAGTAATTCAGACATGTTAAAAAAAAGCAAACTTCCATGTTTATGGAACATTTTTTTTTTTAATATACGTCCTCTATCTTGCAAAGCTGGATCGCCATTCCATATGGTGCAGAGCTGCTGAGGACAGCTAACATGGTCAGTAGGGTGATGAGGTTGATGAAGACAGACCACCCTGTGAGACTCCTAGCAAAGTTGCTGCTGCCATGCCATGTGGTTGTTAGGCAAGCTGACTTTGGCACTTGTGCCAGCAGAGTGTGAGGCATGATTTATATGCTGCACAATACAAAGCTGTTTTCCCTTGATAAGGTGCTATTGTTACCTACTAGGGAATTCTACTGGCCGAGCTTAAAAATTACATCATCTGGGATATATAGGCCTTTACTGCCATCATGGGTCCAGGGTAACTATGAAAGGCAATTTGCATTCTTCAGTTGGAAAGTGGGAACTAAGGGAGAAATCAGTTTTGCAGTACAAGTGAAACATGACTGAGCATTGCTGAGTCTACTTAGAAGGGGTCAGTGGAAGAGTATAAAAGCTGTGCACAGGTAAATGCATGTTCTTGTGCTGCTTGAGTACTGTGCCATTTCAGTATCCATCTGCTTTTTGGTCTTTCTCCAACAATATTTTGTGATTTTAATTATTTCATCATATTACCCAAAGGTGTCTGTAGACAGATGCAATGATATTTATTTGTTTATCAGCGTTATCCAGTAATTTACAAATTAATTCAAACCTGGACAAGTGCCATAATAAGAAGTGTAAACATCCATATTTAACATGGATACAGATTACCATCCTATCAGTAGCCTCATGAAGTAAGCAAGACTCTTTATGTAGACCTACATGTCACCAGGCCGTTACAGACACTTTGGTGACTGTCCCTCCTTGTGCGCTAAAAACACAAAGTCCCTCATGCTTACTGGCTTTGGTTATTGCCTTTGGTCCTTGACATTTTAGTCACATTGCAGTTGTTCAGTAAAAGTAGTTACAATGCCAAAGTTGTACTCATATCCATACAGTATTTACAAGTTCACTTGATGAAGTGTGCCCAGGTGTCAATGACCAGGGCAGGAATATCAGCATTAGAGGAGCAGAAGGCTCGTCTATGTAATACAGAGGTTTCAGTGAGCCGGAAGGACCTGCAGCAAGCCTGTTGGTACTACCTGGAATAGGGCCTGCAGGCCATTCTTTTTTTATGTTATTCCCTCCTCTGTTCTCCCATTCCCATCTTATTTGAGATTAAGACTGCTACTTTGTTAACTAAGGATGTTAAACAGTCTGAAGATGAACTGGAGAGATAAGATTTGGCTAAGAATACAGGTACAGAGAAAAGTTGGTTTGGAAGAAGTGGAATGGAAATGACAAGGCTTCATTGACTGCATGTTGTTGAGTAGCTCAGTAGTTGGTCTTGACAGCTGGCTGTAAATCAAATGAAATAAACAAAAATCTAGTAGTGTTACATTAATATAACTCTTTTAATTATGTATGTCCTGAAATAGGGTTCTCTTTCAAGATTTGTCTTCAAATGATATTTTATTTGTAAAGTTTTAGTTTTGATTTGCGTCTGACATATATTCTGTCTTTTCATGGCTGACTTTATTAGCTCTGCTTCAATAATTTAGGTTTTTCTGTCAAGATATTGTCCAATAGTTCTATAAAACATAAGAATAGAAATGATACCTAAACAGACACAAGGCTTCTGCGGTAATCCGGCAGTGCTGGTTTTTCCTACAACTTAATTTTCTGCATTGCTTCTATGTATAACATCCTCTCCAAGTGGCCATCTGCCAGGTAGCTCTTGTGCTTTTTGAAAAAGTGTCTTGAACTCAGGTTGATGAAGTGTGTTGAAAAATTTTGTTGCAATTTGGATCATTTTGCTCTTGCAGATCACCTTCCCAAACTAAAGTATTGGTCATTATATTTTTACTTTATTACTAAATTCATAAGAGGGAATGGGTACAATGAAATGAAAAGTTGAAAGGAAAGTTTTCAAAATTTTCTCTGAAGTGTTTTAAGCTTCCATCAAACTTCAGTATTAATTTTGCTACCTCCAAATATCTTGGCCAGAGAATTTGGCACAGATTGAGTTTCGATCTTTAATTCCCATTACTGAACAGTTGCTTTCCTGTACAAAGCACTCTGCTCTTCCAGTATGGTACCAAAATCTGTGTTGGCTATCACAGTTTGAAGTAACATCACAGATTCAACCTGTCCTTTTTATTGATAGTCACACTTGAATGTACTTAAAACTATGACTTTTTTTAAAGTAAATTTCAAAAGTTCACAGCTTACAAGCTCAGCTGAATTTCATAACTAAATTAGTAGAATTTTGTAATAACATCATGGTGGATTATTGGAAAGATGTTTCTTTTTTTACCTGGAAGAGAAAGTACATCAAAGAACCACCTTCCCCATGTGTCAATACCCTCTTTTGCTTTATATGGACTAATTAGTTAAGGGGAAATGGCATTAGTTTGGATGGTGAATTATGGGTCATGTCAGAGGAAATTAGTCTTTGCCTTGAGATGGTATTGGGAAGCTGATGGTGAGATGCAGTCTGTGACCCCTTCAGTTAAAACTGAGGGGTCCAAAAAATGTGTCCAAGGTCTTGGCCCCTTATTCCCAATGAAAAATAGTCCTTGGTGTCCCACCTGCAAAATCACAGATGTTCCACTCCCTGTTCCCTAGAGCAGAAGAGTTTCTTAACTACTTCTTTCCTAATCTCTGTCTATTTGTTTCTCCTTTCCTGTGGAAAAAAGAAAATTCTTTTTTTTCAGCACTTCTTATTCCATTGTTTTCCCGTTTTCCTACTTCTTAATTCACTTTTATGTCAGCCTAAACGCTGACAGCATAGTCCCAAAATCTTGTTTACAGATGGTGAAGAACATGGCCTACCAGAGGACTTAACATGGAGAATGTTACTATTGAGAAAAAAGGTTGATGTTGCCTTCAAACTGCGTATATGTAAATTCATACATTCAACAGATATTTAAAAGCAGTCCATGTCTTCCTCTTCCTACAAAACACTACCTATGTGAAAGAGTTTTCTTGCTTGCATGCATATGTATATATATGCTAAATTCCTTACCAACATGAATAAGCAGAACAGAGGCACAATTGGAAATGGTTTTGTTGTGCTGCAGTAAGCCCTACGTGTAGTGTCTCACACTCCAAGGGACATTAGGCTGAGTTTTGCAGAGTTCTACAGCATGATAGTGAAGTATAGATGCAATATATGCACTCAGAAAAGTGCCTTCCCTGAGCAGCTGTTATGTTCCGTCTTCTGACTCACCTTTAATATCCATTGTCCTTGAATTTCCTTATCTTCAAAACTTTTATCACATCAAAGTTGTTTTGCTGTTTTGTTTTGTTGGGTTTTTTTTTCCGCAATGTGACTGGTAAAACATTCATAGCTGGAAAACCAAAACAAGTTTTATCTATCCATCTATATCTATATTTATCTAATCTATATCAATTATATATCTAGCTATAAAATATATATTTGAGAAAATATATGTGTTCCAAGAGAAATAATACAGTTTAGAAGGTTTGTCCTTTAAATATCCATGTATGTAATGGACATATATATATATTCAGTTCTAATTGAAGAGGAGCTTTTTGATTGAAAGATGAAGTATCTGACTCTCATTTTTTTCCAGAAGTCTGTATACCTACTTATCTTGCAAAAAGCAAATCACCAAAGAAAACTAATCTCTAGGAAACAGTAGAGTTATTTGTACTCTTTTGCAGCTAAAAAAAGTTAAACTACGTTAGCACTTGTCTTCAGTATTTTGCATCAATTTAGATTCAGAAACAATATTCTTATAAAGAAAACGTGCTAATTTCATGACCTCTCTCTGGGCGAACTTGCTGGATTGCAATGGCATACATCCTCCAGTCCTGGCAGATATTTGCCTTGACATAAAATTTAACATCCACTAATAACACTGTGTTATTAATAACACTATAAGGAATGCAGCATTAATTTGTGTTCCTTCCTTAGAAAGCAGATGCTCTCCATGAGGGGAAAGCTGTCCTTTAGGAAAAGTGAAAGATGCTGGTATAATCACATGTGCTTCATGTATGCAGATAGACCATGTACTTATGTTTTTTTTTGTGATCCAGAGATGCTGATTAAAAACGTATTGAAGGACCTAGAGAAACACCAAGTGAATGTGGAGAATCTCAGCTCAACAGAACTGGACGAGATCGCTGATACTATTGCCACCGCAATTCAAAGTGTTGACATTCAGGAAGAAACAGAAGAGGGTGCTGGAAAAACTAAAGAAGACAAAATAGAAGCACAAATGAATAAAGGAGGTGCTCTAGGAGGGGCAGAGGTTCAGACTGGATTAATGGAAAACAGTGTTAATATACCAGGTATTAATCATAAGAGTTAAGTACAGCAAAAGACAGCTACCCTAATTTTCCTCTTACTGCTTCACAGCAATGCTAGACCTTTTAAATTCAGTTTTAAAGAAGATGGGAGGGAATGTTTCTGTTTTTCCCCAAAGGCTTCAGAATTTTAGCTTTGTTGTTTTCTTTTTACAGAAGGCTCTTTATTTACCAAAAAAATAATCTGTTTGTGAACACTCAGTCTTCAAGATTCACAAACAAGATAAACCTACACACCCAATTATATTGAAATACAAATTGCTTTATGTTGTGTGGTCTAATTTCCTATTCTTGAAAATGAGATGTTTAAGCAAAATGATACTGAAAATTATTATATTACAAGATGTATTTCAAAATATGCCGAGAAAAAGATATGTTTTACAGATAATAATTCTTTAACATGCCCCAATTACTTGCAGAAGAAAATCTGTAAGAAGTACAGGTACAAACCCACTCATTCCCTTTCCTGCTTAGGGAATACACAGAGTCATTATGGTTATTCGCTTATTTTCCTGATGATGCAGATTCAGGAGCCACAGTAATTGCTGTTAATGAGTGAATAACACAGTGGAACATAAGTTACCACTCATCCATTCCTATTTTAGGAATGTTATATTATCTAGGACATCAGAAATATATGCTGTAAGTCATAAACAGTGATTTTAACTCTTTTTTTTCATTATGATATACTGAAATCCTTACTAGTTGAGGATGTTCTGGTTATTTTAATTGCCAGATCTTTTTGTAGATTAAAAGGAGCAAACTTGAGTATTTATCCTGAATCATGCTGAGAAAGATGAATAACAGTTCATAAAGCAAGAAGCCAGCATTATTTGACTGAGGTTAAGGATGTGACTGAATATCATCACTGTAGTTAAACTGTATCATGATTTTTGTGAATTATATTTCTTGAAATGAGTAATATTCTTTCACCAAAATATGCATGAGGGATGCATGTTTCCTTTTCCTTTACTGTAAATGTCCATTCAACAAGATAGAACCATTTTATTGTGGGTTTTTTGTTAGATATTGGTAAACTGATATGATGATTTGACACTTAATTAGCAAAATAACAATATTACATTGGCTCTTGAAGTACTCTGTCTATTGATCTTGCTTTAATTTGTTATCGAAGTGGGTTAGAATAACAATAACAAATTACACTCTGCTCCTTACTCTGCCCTTTCATCTTTGATGTCTTAATGTTTAAATTGCATAAAAAAGCCACTGCTAAAAAGCAGCCTATGAGCAGTCTTTGTTTTGCATGTGATGTTTGCCCTTCATAACTATGTATTTGTGCTTTTCGTATCCTACAGACAATGGAGTGCATGAAGCCAGTGAGAGGACTGATAAAGAGGTAGAGTACCAGTATTTTAACAAAAGAAGTGTTCCACCTCAGAATATCAGGTTTCTGTGCACTGAAGGTCAAAACCACACTTCTGAGATGTAGGACTTGTTCTGTGTTTTGTGTGGTTAGGATATACCACAGCAATAAGCAGGTTGTTGTTGATGCATTTTAATATTAAATGAGCATTTATTTACACCCTAACCAAAAGGACTTTTGATGTACAAAAAACCAAAATCAAGTCCTGTTTTTCCTTTCTTTAATTTGGAAGTAGACAGAATTTATAGTAGATTTACAAAGCTCAGGCAAACTCAGGCTTTCCCACAAATTAGTAAATTTTGAGTATTGAGGTGTTTTTGAAAACACTCTTCTTTCCCATGTCCTTTGGCTCTTATTTCTGGGGAATGTAAGCATCCTTGCTCAGTTAATCTCACTGGTTTTCAGAAGCAAATAAGTAAACATATCCCATCTGAAGGCATGTGTGGGGCAAGGGGGAAGCTGTGTTTTAAAATTCCCTCTGCTTTCATGGGATCTGCCATTCGGTTTCATGTGTTACCATGAATTCATTGAATATCAGAGGTATTTCCAAAGCTCCGGTACAAGCATTACAACTCGTACCCTAGCCAGTAACATCAAGTTTAGCATTTTAATCCTGATTATTTTTGCAATATTCCTCATGAGCTTTGAAACACATTCTATGGACTGTTGTCCAATATTTAGCCATTTTTGAGGTATATTCATATTTCTTTTTCTCGGTTGCATGGAGCAGAAAAATGTCAAAGGAATATTTTTAAAAACTGTGTGAAACTTCTCCTATCAAAAGCTAATACTGCAAGACTCATAAATGGGCAAATCCTCTTGTGTTCACAGTAAAATTTCTTCAGCCCTTCTACCAAGCAAGGAAAACACACACATGAACAATGTGGCAGGAGCTTTAAACATCCACATGAAATTCTTCAACAAATGAAGTGATGAAGTGCTGTATTCACAATAGATTTACAGAGGATCCCATGTATAGATTTCTTAGTGACAATTGAATAGGGGGTGTTTGAATATAATTTATTGTGACTCAGAGCACAGAGTGCCCATTAGCCATCCTTTCCTCTCAAATGCTTGGCTGCAATAAAGTTATGTAATGAAACTAGCTAATTAATTGTTCCAGGCACCTGTTTTGACTTTAGCTCATTTGTTTATTGTTTTGATTTATTAGACAGATTTTTATTTTCTGTGATCATATGTTTATCTTATGGGATCACTCACATACAATTTGTCACCAGTTCTAGAGATGAAGTGAAATAGAATTGACCGCATAATATCTGTTCCCTTTCCCTTGTGATAACTTGTGAGACACAAGAGATATGAATGTTTCCAGGCCCAAAATTTAGGCATATTGATGGATAATTCTATTCTTTCTCCTTTTCATTAAATTATCTGATATCAAAGTTTGTGTTTTTTTCCAATACTTAAACCCACAGACATATAAGAACAATTGGAAAAATACAGTGGCATACTTTAATGCTCTTTTATTAATGCTGAATAAACATGATATCTTTAGCATAGTCTGGCAGCTTGTAGAAATTAAGAAAATGACCATGCAACAGTGGCATGAGTAGACTCTACCATATCAATTAGAGTTTGAATGATTATATCCAGGTTTAAATTAGAGTTTGAATGATTATATCCAGGTTTGATTCAGTATAACATTCCTGTGTTTAGTTTTAAAAATAATATTATTATTTTAATACAGGAGAACACTGCAAAACTTATTAGATTCTTGAATGAGAATGCGTTGCCTGAAAATATGCCTAAAGACATTACTCCTGAAGGATCTACAAAGACAGAAACCAAGAAATCTGAAGAAGCTGACTCTTCTTCCCCAGAAGAAACAAATGCTGGTGTGGAAAATGTAAAAAGTGAGACTTTCTCGAGGGAGCTGACAACTGCAAAGAACAGTGAATCTGACTCCAGAGACCCAAGCCAGACCCGCTACTGGATTAAGAATGCCTTAATGCAGGATGAAAACTCCTATGAAAAGCCTCAGAAAGGAGGACAAGGCTTACAACTCGAAGTGAAGTCTTCTGAGGAGAAGGAATACGGCTACATTGTGACAGTGAAAGAGTGAGTATAGCAGCCAATTTGAATGGCATTTTTAACTGGAGAAGAGATAAAGTCATTGCACCTAATGAAATATAAATGTACAAGAGGAAAATGCCACAGGTCTGATTTTTAATACATCTGAAACTATTTGAAACCTGTTCAGTACTTTGATGAAAATACAAGAAAACTGTTCCATTTTCTTACAGTTGCCTTTCCTCCTTTGCGGAAGACATTAAATTTGTAGATCTTTTGCTTAAACCTCTCTCTATCTTCTCATGTTCTAGTGACCTTCCAATATGTCAATAAGTGTGCTTGTGGTTAGGATGCGAGCTTTAAATATTTGACTTGAAAGTAGTCTAAATATCAATGCCTGAGTCATTCTTTCAAAAAAAAAAATGACACACAATAATAAAGCATTGTATTTTCTCTGTGGTTTCATTTTGATCTGAAAATAACACATATAGGAATCCAAACATCACATATGCAGCTAGTTTAGAAAGATAGACCTAATGATTTCAGGTCATGTCACTAATGAATTTGACATTTAATACTATACTTTCAAAAACACAACTTTAGCCCCCTAATGATACACAGTTCATTACAGGAACATTTGGGATTTCAGAACTATGTAGGCACTTTTACATCCTTGTGAGAACAATGTTTTTTTTTATTAGAGATCCTGACTCATCTTCTGTGAGAAATTAGGAATTTCTAGGATGAACTTACAAATCACTGCTCAGCATCCGAGAAAAACTGAGACAGAAACTTTTTTAGTATGGGTTGATTCTTCCGACTTTCTCAAACTTATTAATGGGATTGAAGGCAATACAATTGTGGAGGATTCTGGTTTTTACTATACTGTGTTGTGTTGAAATGTATGTGGCTTACTATTAGAAACAAACCAAAAATTGATGGAATACCTTTTAACTGCACCTCTTGGATCCTGCCTATGAATGCTATGTGAAGCAGTAGAAGACAGTTTTTCCCCAGCTCAGCACTACTTCCCAGTTTCCCCCATCTCTTTTAACTCACATCAATCTGGAAGTCTCCTTTATACCCAGGAGTATCTTAATGACACCATCTCCTTTGAGTATCCAGACTTATTTGGCTCTTAAATTCTGCAAAGCTTAGAACTGTCAGTGCTCTGTGAAATGGGAGTCATTCTGAATGTCAGTGTTCACAACCTGGAGATTCTTCACTGTGTAATCTTCCCTGGTTTTCTTCCTACCCAGTCTCCCACTGTTGTGTTTTCCCTGAATTATATCTGTTATTCAATGAAATTTGCTGAAGAAGGTCATTTGTCCAAAGATTCTTGGCTCTGGAGGACTCCATATACACAAACATAATTTAGCATAGTTTTGTTCAGCTTCTTTACCATTTTTAATGCCAGAAAGACAAAAAGTACTTTTCTTATACACTGGATTATTACAACTTTAGTAACTTTTGGACAAGAGGCTTTTCTCAAGCTAAAGAGAAAGAAGTTCCATCCTTTACTGGATGTGGGGGGAAACATAGGGACAAAGGATGAGGAAAGGCTGAGGTACTAAATGCCTTCTTCACCTCAGCCTTTAATAATAAGACCAGTTGTTCTCCATGTATCCAGCCCCCTGTACTGGAAGACAGGAATGGGAGCAGAATGAAGCCCCTATAATCCAAGAGGAAACAGTCAGAAAACCTGCTATATCTCTTAGACACCTTTACTCCTCTTTGGCTGGAAGGGATGCACCCAAGGGTACTGACAGAGCTGGCAGAAGCGCTCACTGAGCCACTTCCCATCGCTTACAAGCACTCCTGGCTAACCATGCTTGGTCGCAGTTGACTACAGGTCAGTAAAGGTAACCCCATCCACTAGAAATGGTGGAAGGAGGATCCAGGGAACTACAGGCTGGGCTTGGTACCAGGGAAGCTCATGGAGCAGATCATCTTTAGTGCCAACACGCAGCACATACAAGACAATCAGGGGACTGGCCTCAGCCAACATGGGTTTGTGAAAGGCAGGTCCTGCTTGACCAACCTGATCGCCTTCTATGACAGTATGAACCACATAGTGGATGAGGGAAAGGACGTGGATGTGTCTACTCAGACTTTAATAAAATCTTTCACACCATTTCCCACAGCCTAGAGAGTGGTGGAGAATGGAGTTACATCCACAGTTGTAAATGGGTGGTCACAAATGTGTTCCACAGGGCTCAGTCCTGGAGCCAGCGCTGTTTAATATCTTTATGGATGAACTTGATGAGGGGATCAAGTGTGCCCTCTGCCATTTTTGAGGTGACACCAGGTTAGGAGGAAGTGTTAATCTTTCGGAGGGCAGGAAGGCTCTGCAGAGGGATCTCCACAAGAGTGAAAGGCCTCAACTAGTACCAACTTCTACCAGGGGATTCAGATTGCATATTAGGAAAAACTTCACAGAAAAGGTTGTCAAGCATTGGAACAGGCTGCCCTGGGAAGTCACCATCCCTAAAGGTATTTAAATGGTGTGTACATAGAGACATGATTTAGTGGTGGACTTGGAAGTGATGGTTTAATGGTTGGGCTCAATGATCTTAGAAGTCTTTTCCAACCTAAATAATTCTATGATTCTACTCAGTGCTATAGTTCACTTGTCAGGGGAGATCAGTTCCCTATTATCTTCTATGGTTTTGCAAGTCTGATCCAAGGAGATATTAACGCTGCTTCAGTGAAGTCCATGAAATGCTAAGATGCCAGCATTTAATTGTGCCACAAACCCCAGATAAACCTTTCCATCTAGTACTTGAAGGAAAGATTTGTGATACTTTAAAGACTTGTCAAAATGGCAGTCTGACTGTCAATGGTGAGAACAATAGGTCACTCCTGCTGTGTTTGTCAAGTGACCTTTCAGATGGTTGGAGCACTGCAATCCATACCAATCCATATTATCCATCAGTGCTAAGCTTTGGAATGAATTGACAGTTTCAGTGTATAAAATTGTCCAGCAAATCCTTCACTGCACTGCTTCAGCACTTTATTATACTGCAAAACCAATGAAATTGGTGATTTAATTTGTTTATTCTCTTCCCCTTCAAAAAATCACTATTCTACCACTGCAGTATTTGTGTGAGTTTTTTTTCTTTCTCTGTGTAATTGCTTTGAACTGTTTTATTAATCTTAACTTTGAAATTCTAAAGTAATCTTGTTTTTTTAAAGTTATCTACAGGATGTTATTTTCATTTGTATTCTACTTTTGCCATAGTTATAAAATACCTCTCTGTTATAGCTGGCTTACATCTGTGTGAGCTCTTAAATCAGTGAATTCTTTGCCTTTGGACTCATGCTATTATCTGAAATTCTAGCTCTTCACAATTGGCAAACTTTTGTGTTTAAAAACTTGCCAATGCTCCCATTTGTTTGGCAGTATTCACTTTGAAATGAGGGCCTAGATCCCACAATCAAAACATTTACACAGTGTTTAGTCTCCTGAGTGTCTCATGAGGAAACTTGAAGCCTGACTTTCCAGAACATGTAGTTCTTACCACCTCCAGTAAATCTAAATGTAAGCTGCTGCATGCTCAGCAGTTTAAATAGCCAAGCTGGCATGCAATTTCTCAAAGATGAGATTGAGTAGCCAGACTTAAATGCACTAAGAAAAATTCTAGTTTGAAAGTTCATCTCTTTTCATTGCTTATCGCAATCTTTCAAGCTTCAAAATCAAGTCATGCTTGTCTGAAGCCATGCTTGGACACCTAATGCAGAGCAACCCATCCTGCTTTGTGATTTATCAGAAGGCTTGTGCTTGAAGTTTTTTCATATAAGCATTTGATCACAGACAGCTCATGGCAGCTCTCTTAGCTTGTGAGCCAACTCCTGGCATTGTTGTATTAGGCATTTCCTGGATAGTTCATTTTTTGTCATATGTTAACTCTCAATTCCAGACTGTCTGTGTAAAATAATATAGGCTGTGAATCTGTTCACAACATGTGAATGGAGTTGGATCCTACGTGCATGTCTGCATTTCATTGGAGGTAGCTGTTATTCTGCTCAGGTGCTGGGAAAAAAAATGGATCTTAGTGTTCATAGTATAAAATTGCTATAGAATATGATTAGTCTGACCCATTTAACATGCTGAAGGGTTGGGTTAATTGCAAATGCTTCATATTATTTCTCCACCTTTGCAAATGTGATAAATGATACTGCTTTGCATATAATGATTACTTTCCTCAGGATGCCATTCAGGTTAGGACCCTGAAGCTGGGTTGTACAGAAGTCTTGGTTTATTCCCCAAGTTTTCTGTTTTCCTAGGCAGGTCATTAAAGAATTGTATTTTTATGATCTTCATTATTTTTTCCCCTACCAGGTGGAAACATTTTAATTGCATTTAAAAATTAAATTTAAAATAAGTAGGAAAAATGAATCACAATATCTGCAGCAATGAAACAGGGTTGATAGGTTTTATTGTTCTTAGTTACTGGAAGATCTTGATGTTTCTTAGAAGCTGAGCTTTTATATTCCATGAGGCTTTTAAACTCATTTTAGAAAATAATAGCAGAATGTTCATGTCTTTTAACACATATATTCAAAAAGAAACACTGATTTGATCTTCTCTGTGTATCTCACTGTCATTTTTGAAATCATTATTCTACCTACAAGTGCAGTTTATCAAGGGACAGAGATTTGTGCATATTCTTCACTTAACTTCTACACCTATCTTTAACTACTAAAAGAAATTGTAAACACAGTTGTTGCTACTGAAGTCTGTTAAAATCACCAAGGGACAGCATTGCTGACATTAAAGAAAGAGTTAAATGTGGAATTTTTATTTCCCCATTTTTCACTTTCCTTGTATAACTGTTCCCTTGTATAAATAGTTCCATAAATGTCCATCATTGATTTTAAAGCCAAAGGTTTTGCTTCTGACAACATAGCTTGACCCCCATCTGAATAATACACATGAAATATCCTTTCCTGTGAAATTATCCAGTAGACAAAATTTGGTCCTTGTGTCTCAGCACCAGAACTGGTAGAGAGATATAATTCTAGAATTTTCTGTTGCCAGCTGTTCACATATAATTATTCATGATCCCTAGAGTTTTCTAGACATATAATCTTTTTTCCATCTCTAATTCTCCAGTTTTCTTATGATACTTAGAAAGTGACAGAGATCATATCGCCTGTATTACTGCTTCACTGCCTCAATTTTGATATTATATATTCCCATAGGAAAGTGATACTTCATGTTTCCTATTCACCCACAAGAAAATAACAGAAAAGCAGTAGTTAATGTGGCTTTGCCACAGAGAGCAATAAATACTGACTTGTTTTTAATGTGAGAGTTCAGCTTTGTATATTTTTATCTGTTATATGTGCAGTGGCAATATGATGGTCTGTTCTACTTCAGTTGTCCTTAGCTTTTGTGCTTGCAAAATCAGTTGAGATATATTATGACAGAACATGATTCTCACCAGCTGATGTAGATCACTTTACAAAAGAGAGTCCTTCCCAGTGTCCGTCTTTCCCTCCTTGAAGGGCTTTGCTTTCCCAGATGTTTTCCTCTTCTTTCTATTGGGACCAGCTCTGCATTTTTACCTCTAGAGCAACATAGAGAGAAAATTTTCTAACTGGTGTATCTGGTGACCAGCCAGTCTGTCTCACTAATGACAGTAGTGTCACGGAATCACTCTGGTCCTGACGAAAGGCCATGGGTAATTTTGGGGGTGCACCTAGAGTCCCCAATAGCACCACAAGAACTCTTTCACATTTCTATTTCTGCTCTTAGAACAGAAATGGCTGCTGGCCTAGTTTCCCAGACCAGTCATTGCCAGACACTCCCATTTCCCTTTCCATGCATCTGTGCTGCTTTCTGGTCTGACACACCAGGTCTTTAGAAGAGCAGATGGTGCAGGTGCTACACAACCTCTCTGTGAGCATGTTCAGGTCACTCTGCTACTCCAAGCTGTAGAACTGCACATTACATATGCCCAGACTATGGATGGGGCTGGGGGCTGTGCTTTTGTTTTTATAAACAGTGGGAGTCGTTTAAACCCTGAGATGCTGCAATATCTCACAATACCATATGGTCAGTACTTCTAGTGTATCACAGTGCTCTTTGGGTAATTACCATCCAGGTCATTATGAAACAGTAATGAATTTTAAACTTTCGAAATGAGTGAGAAGAAGAAAGCCAAAGATCAGGATTCCTGGGAATGCAGCATACTGAATCATAATGCTGTCTTTTATCTGACAGTACTTTTTCATCAGTGCTGTTCTGCCCAATCCTGGGAAGCTCAGATAAAAAAATGCCATAATTTAATTTTCATGCCTGAATTTTTATTTTCTTTCTTAGCTCCCATAATGTGTACAAAATGTAAATGCTTGACCACTAAAGATTAGAATGAAGTAATTTTTGTAAGTAGAAAATCAGTGAGGTCTAATTCAGAACACACAGAATAAATTTGAACATAGCTTCTCTGGGCAACCTGTGCCAGTGTCTCAGCACCCTCACAGTAAAAAATCTCCTAACATCTAATCTAAACCTACTCTCTTGCAGTTTGAAGCCATTCTCCCTTGTCCTGTCACTGCAGTTCCTGATGAAGAGCCCCTCTCTGATTTCCTTTTAGAAAGGAATTCCTTTTTTCCTTCCCCTTCAGACTCTGGAAGGCTGCTTTGAGGTCTCCACACAAACTTCCCTTCTCCAGGCTGAACAATCCCAACTTCCTCAGCCTGTCTTCATAAGGGAGGTACTCTGATCCCTTTATCAACTAGTATTTGAGTTTCTTTAACTCCTTTCTTTTACACTATTTTGTCAAATACTCTGTGTCATTTTGTGTTATAAATTGGTTTGGGCTTTACGCTGCCTTGAAGGAAGATGGAAGATAAGGAAGGGAAAGAATGGAAAGTCAGAAGTGCATTAAAATGTGTATCATCATTAGTCCTCAATCTCATTTATTAATTACTTCTATGAAGAAGTAATTTGATATGAAAGAACAGGTTTGCATTTTCAAGGCTTTTTTTTTGCATCAGAGATTCAGGATGCATGACAAGAGAACTCCGTAGCTGTTTCCAGCATTCAACTTAAAATGTATTAGGGAGTGCTTTGGTGGAGTCCATTTCAGCCTCAGAAGGGAGGGCATCACAATCATGGCTCAGATTATTGCCATTATTTCTGTGCTTCTGCAGGCGACAAAGCATCTGTATGAATTTGTTACTATTAACACAGCTGGAGGTAGGGAATGTTTGAAGTAATGCAAGTACAGGCTGGCACAGTGTCACGCTTTGATTATAACTCCAGAGGGTTGATCCTTCTCAACTTCTCTCTCACTCTCCTGTTTCCAGGATGCTGTTATCTCCTCTGACCTTCATAGCCTGACCACTACCAATGATTTTTAGCAAGTGTCATTTGTGTTACAAATTGGTCTGGACTTGAATCTGTCTGTATTAAGAGGTTTAAATTCACACTTACTGGTGGTGGGAAAAGAGGGAAAAAATTACGGAAAGTGGGAATTTGCTAAGCTGTCAAAACAGAAGTAAGCTTAAAAAGGTTTTATGGCTAATAAAGCCTTTGAGGAAACAAGCATAGAAAAACGAAAGTGCAGCCCAGTGCAATAAAATTGCAGTGTCCTTAAAATGATTACGATAACAGTGCTATGAAGTCAGGCAGCTCTCAAACAATCCAGTGAATAGCTCTGTGCTCGGAAGTTATTTGGTTGCTCTCACGAATTCTGGATAGATGTGAACCATTTACAAAATTAGTAATTATTTAACTTAGTGTAAGACACAGACCATGTTCAAACTAAAATAAATCCATGAAATGCATTGCTTCTCAAAGTCTTTACTGGGGATGTTTGCTTCAAGATGTATGAAGCTACACTGAAGCACAGACAAAAGACTCAAACTCAGACAGACAAGGCTGTTTTAACACCATGGACTTGAAGCATCAGTGCTCAGGACTTTCATTATAGATTATCAGATGATTTACTCTCAGGGGCACTTCCAGACAAGAGAAATAAATACAATTTCAGTTTGGTTTTTTAGGCTTGGTAGGCTCAGAAAGGCAACACTATAAATTACTTTGATATTAAAAATGCTCCCTGTAGTCCTTGCCATGGCACTTACCTCCTCTATGACCTGGAGCAGACCCCTCTAATGTCTGTTTCTTCTCCACTGTATGGACAATATGCATCTTTCTTGGGATGACTGAGACTTCCTTTATGTCTAGAAAAACAGCAGTAGGAGTTGGAGAAGGTTGGATTCAGTAGCTTTATACTGGTGGTTGCCAACCTGATGAGAATGGCAGTCATGTCACCATGTTGCTCTGTCTTCTCCAACAGGCTGTGTGATACCTGTGGTGGCAGGAGCATTCACTCCTTCCCTGGGGCAGGAGTAGATGACATTCTCCATTTATTCCCTCCTCAGGCACACGTGACATCTTTCCTTTGGATTGCAGGGTGTGTGCCTCAGGTGTTGGGGGTAGCAGCAAAGTGAGCCCAGGCTTGGCAAGTGACCTTTCATGTAAAAGAACAGTGCTGTTGGTGTGCTAAAAAGTGGCATGAAACCAATTCCCAGGAGACAGGACTCAGTGGGAAGAGGGGAGTGAAAATCTCTTGTGGAACCTTGGTAAAGCTGTGTCTGTTTATTGCAGTAGCATGAGCAGCTCTCCAATAGCTCTGTTACTATTGAAATTTGCACACAAAGAGGTTCACATCAATCTATTTCATACATCAGTAGCTGGGTTTCCCATTATGTTGCTTGTTAAAATATTTACTAATCTTAGCAGAGAAAAAAAGAAAAAAAGAAGAGAAATCCAAAAGAATTAACCTGTGTCCTTAAAATAGAAGTTTTTCTAGTACTGTTTACAGCTGCTGTGAAATGGAGAAGTCCTGTGATCACCAACTCTGAGACTGCATCAATGATAAGTTACTATTTTAAGCCACACATTTTATGTCTGAGGGACTGGATATTTATATCTGAGCGCCACTGAGCCCGGGCTTCCCGGAGAAAGTGCCAGGGACCCTCTCTTCTCCTTTGTGGCAGCACCACACATGGAAGACCCTGAGGTCTGTAGCATCTGCTGTTGAGGTACATCAGACTCTCCTGGGAGAAAAGCTGCTGTTGCAGCAAAAGCACAAGTTGTACCTACCCTTCAGATCAACAGGAGACAAATGGGATGCTCTTCATACTGACTTTAAGGAGAGGGAGTCACAGAGCAAGGGCCAGGGTGTCACTGCGGATTAAGAGCTGGTTATGAGATAGGAGAGAAAGATTTGTCATGAACTGCTGCTCCTTAGTGTGTAGAGAGATTAGTGGTACCCCATCGGCAAATTGTCTCTGTTAGGAAGAACTGTGGAGGATTTAGAAAAATTCCAGATGGATTTAAATACATTGAGGGATTAAGGAGTACAATGGCAGACGAAATTCAGCTGGAGTAAGTGTGACAGAATAATAGACATTAACCAAAATAGTACTTTGGGGGAAGAAAAAAAAAGAAAAACGAAAAGGTATTCTTTAAACTCCTCACAGTCTGTGCTCTGAGGCTGTGTAAAATTTGAAGAAAAGGTTTGCTACATTTATATACATGAATCCTATCCTTGGTATGGTGGCACATATTTTCAGACTTGGAAATTTAAAAGAAAGCATGCAAATCCTGAAAGCAGTGGCCCATTTCCCAACTGTGCATTTCTAAAACACAAACGAATCTAACACATATCACTAAGGTCAAGAGTTTATGAGGAGATTTTTTTTTTTAAAGGTAGACTTTTATAAGTGTTAAGCATATACATAATCACATTAACTGATTGTTTGTAGAATTATGCCATAATCTTATTTATTTTCAGAAGGAATGATCCTGCTGCAGGGTATAAAGCAAGAGGAACTCACTCCTGATCTCTGTTCTTGGCCTAGGCTGCAGTGCACATGGGGCACATGGAAAGTGTATGTCAGATTATTGTTAAACACAATGTTCATGTGTTTCATGAGGTTCATGTAAGGCTAAAATGGTGCCATTCTGACCTCTGGAGTCAGATCATTAATCAGACAGACTGTTTTTTTCATGTATAATATTATCATTTATTTGGTCAGGTGTTCCTAGTACTCCTGGGATAGAATATGGGTGTTTTGCTACTTTTTGACTGCACTTAGGGCAACTGTCTGAATGATAGCAATTTAATAGACACCTTCACATCTTCTAAGTTTTCCCCCAGGGAATTGAGGAACTACTGTTTTTTGAATACTGTTACTGAACACTCTTTCAATGTCTTCTATCTTTCTTTCTTGATTATTAGTGGTGTGAACAGAACAATGCCCATGAGAAAAAAAAAAGAAAAAAGAAAATTAAAGAGCTAATGGTTTTATTTTGTCAAAGTCTTGCTTTTTCCAGGATAGGCTGCTCCTTAGTTAGCCTCACAGAGGTATATTTCTGCTGACCACTTCTCTTGCCCTCCTTCAGAACTTTTCCAGATTTATCTTGGACTTTATTTCTTAGCACTTATCTTTGAACTATCCTGTATTTAGTGCTAGTTTTAGAAAATCAGGCAGTAGCATGCCCAAGGTGGTTTAAAATAACCTCCAGTCTTGTGCTGGTGGCTGCTGCTGAGAACTGACTCACAGTCTGGGGTGAGCTTGTACTGCTGGGAACGTGCTTCCTTCAGCATTGCTCTTCTCCCTCCTTCTTGATCCAAGCAGCAGGAACTGGATATTGATTTCCTGCTCTTTATCCTTTTCTCTTGACTGCTTTTAGCAGGCAAAGCAGTCATAGCTGGTATGCACCAGCCCCTTGCCCATGGAGAGGCAGTGCCCAAGTCCTGGCATTCCAGCTCCCCTGCTTCTCCCTGCCAAGCTGTGCACTGAGAGTGGAGATACGATGGGAAAGAAATCAAGCCTGACACTGGTCCATGAAGGTGGGTGGTTAAAAATGCTGAAGATACTGTCATCTGTTCCAACAGTCCCCCTCTACTGGATTTAATATTTTGTATTCATTAGAGCAAGTAATAAGCAAATAGACAGTTCCTAGCACATCTGTAAGTCATTTTACAGAAGCTCTGGAATACCTCCACACACCTCAGAATCTCATTGCTCAGCCCAAGCCCTGTGACAGACATACCTGCTCTTTTCCAGGCATGGAGAGAGGATGGCAGCTTGGCTGGAGCTGGCTGGGCTGCTCCTCACAGCTTCCCATCAGCAGGGATTTTGCCTGCATCTAGTCAATGTCCACACTGCTGCCAAATGGTGTTAGCAGCCAGAGAAAACTAGTCCTCTACATTATTAATCCTAAAGGCAGACTCTTTATTTGACTCTCTAATGCATTCCATATGGTATTCCAGACTTTTTTTCTGAACTTTGCTTTTTTTTTGTATTTAGGTTTAGCTTTTTATCTTCAGGACTAATAAACTGTGCTGCATGCTAAGAAAATGATACTTTGTAGACTGTTGCCCTGTCAATGGCAGGAAGCCAATTTGATGTCAATCAAAAAAGAGATATATTCTTGAGACATGGCCAGGTGGAACTTTCTTAAATAATTATTTTAAACTACGGAATTCTTCTTTCTTAAAATTCAGTGTTTAAAAAGACTAGGGAGAAAAAATAAATCTCAGATGAGTACTAAAAAAAACTTCAACATTAAAGAAGTTCCAGTTTGTGTCCAATAAGAGAATGACTGCTAAAAAATATTAAATATAAGCACTCAGAACAAATATAGAGGTAAGCAGGACCAACAAAATTATGGGTTTTGGATCAAAACTGAGATTAGCTCCTGAAATAAAGTACCACCACGAGAAGTCACTGATCTTCGGTAAACCCATCCAGGCAATTGTCACACCAGGTCTTCTGGTAGATTTGCCTTTTTGCTAACACAAATCTGTGGAACAAAGAACCAAATGAGAAAGAATCTTACAATTCTAACCCAACACTTTGGCCTGCAGGGCATAACCTGTGTGTAATTCCCACTGTTTAATAAATGTTGATTACTGAAATTAAATTCTTCTAGAAATTTCATCTGCTCAGCTTCTGTTTTCAAGAGCTTTGGATATGTGTCTTGTTATCCACGTGTTTAATATCTTTTGCCTTTCAGGCACATTTCTAGGTGTAAAGCTGCAATGTGGTTATTTCAGAATTTAGAGTGAAAGCCAGACTGACTCATTTAGGTACCAAACTGCTGGATGTTGCACATATTCCCCAAGGCTGTCATCCACTTCATCTCACATCACTGAGCTCCTTGAGAGACACGTGAAGACATACCCACACAGGGAGGTTAGACACCTTCTTTCTTCCACTGATTAGAAAGGACCTTTGAAGACTCCAGAAGACAGCCCAGACTGCAAAGCATCTCCCTGTTTCATTGAGACATGCCAAACGAGTAGGATATTTGGGGATCCAGTGTGTCTAGTGCTAACAGGCACTATGTCTAGCATCTTCTGCCTGTCTTGTGCTTATTACTGTGGGGATTAGAAAGTGAAGCAGGAGATGGAAGACATCTTACTGAAGTTGGTCTGAGCAGTTTTAACTCCCGCATCCTGAGAGAGTGCTCTATGTACAGGACATGAAAGATAACACTGTCTATCATCCTCTTGATGGCCCAGTGGCTCATCTTCAGGCCTAAAAGCAACACAAAAGGATAAATAATGCACAGAAGAGAACCTGACTCTTAGCTTGCAACACTCAGGAGTAAGGAAGACTGCTGGTCCAAACGTAGTTTTTGAGCGTGTGTGCATTTTACACTAGCAAATAATGAAAGTGGTTTTATAGTAAACATTAGTCTAAATAAAATGTCTCCTCCCCAAAAGTCCTAGGTGCTGGATGCAAGCTCTGCTTCATCCTCTGATTTAGATGTCTAGTAAATACTATTCAAGCTGAGCTCAAGTGTAGCCAAACGTTTGATCATTCTCCAGGGGAGATTAGAGGAGTGGAGATGCCACTGTGCTTGTGTTTGGACAGCAAAAGAGGCTGGGTGTGAGTGGCATTTACCTTCCCAGAAAATACACTTATGATACTGCTGGGAGGGCTGTAGTTAGGCATTCAGGCAACTTTCATGCTGCAGAGAAATACCTTGCAATTTTATTGTAGTGCTCATCATTCTTGAAAATGGGCAAACTGGTCCTCATTGCCTGTTTTCTGATTTAAACAAATTTTAGGTGGATTGATCCCTACCTTACTTAAGATTTTACTGAGGATTAGACTGACATTTAGGTTTAAAGATGTAATTCCCAGTGTCAGGCCTATTTCTTTACTGTATATTATTCCTCATTTTTGCAGAAAATGATTCAATTGAACTAATCTGACAGGGCTGACTGGATGTCCATTATAGTGCTTCATTACAATTGCTAAACAGAGTATTGGAAGGGCACTAGGTACAGTCTGGTAAAGACAATACATAATTTGAATGATGGCAGTAAGGGAGCATTTCAGAGTTCAGTAAGTGGATTTCCAAAGGCACTTGGCAATTGGGAGGAGGAAAAGCAAGTGAGAGCAACTGCTTGTGAGACTGACATAACCTCAGCATAACATTGAACTACATGTTGCTCTCCTTGGGCTGAGAGCAGTCTTGGCAAACACCAGCAATCAAGCCATCTGTATAACTACATCAGATTTCTTGCTACCAAAATGGTTCAATTTATGGGATTGTTTTGACAGGCATGTTGGGAAATACAGAACATATAGTTTTCATCATTGTTTACTTCTGTTTTTCCTCTTGTTCCCTTTGACATTGCCCACTGGCTCATATTAGAGTGTGAGCTCCATTTACCTCAGAATGCAGAGCTGGTCATTCTGCCAGTGTCGCTCCCCACAGAACTCCTCCTGTGCCTTCATTTACATGATTCCTTTTTGTTCTTTAACCAGAAGGGGAAACTTTGAGCCTTGAATGCATAAATCATTAGGTCCAGGTCAAAAATAGGCCATTATTCAAAGTATTTTGTTCTCACTCATCAGATTTGTAGTTTATCTTGGGAATTTCTTGAAAACGTGGAATCCATTTGTAACATTGTTCAGATGATTGCAGCATGAAGCTGAACCGGTCTTAAGATCAGCATCCAATATTCAGCACTACTCTTCTCTTGAAGTGGTCTAGCTGGCCATTTCTGAAGCAAGTCTTGCCTCCTACTCTCTTTGCCCACAGCAGGCCTTTAGCAAGACTACTAATTCACTAGTGAGGCAGACGTTAACTTCACCTGGATCAGGGTGCTTCAAATATTCTCTAAAATCAGCAAGATGTACTCTAAAACCAATCAGAGCACCTGTACTGAGAGAGTTTGGAACAGAATTTTTGCTAGGGGAATGAGCCAAGTTTTTATTATATGTAAAAGGTAGTTTTCAGGTTGCATAGTATTCACTTCTACAACATCTTCTCCATATTTGGAGATTCATAAATACAGCCAATAATGCTGCTCTTTCTATTCTTAGATCCAGAATGGATACAAGTCAAATAATAACAGTCTTTTATATAACACTACCAGGCACCTGACAAGGAAAGTTGGTATAATTGCCTTCATTTTATGGACAGTGGAATTGAGGGTCAGGAAGATGTCTTGACCTGGGTAACTTGATAGACCTCTCCCAGATGATGACATATTCTGTTTCTTGTTCACAATTTGTTCAGCTACAGATATTCTTTCACTGAAGTGTAAAACCACTGAAGACGGTGGGATTGTATAGACATACTAAAAAAAAATGACTAGCATTACAATACATTTTGTAGCAGGAACTAAGGAGAAATTCACTTAATGGGATTGTTCTAAGTTGTGCCAACTTTCTGGGAGCAGATTTTGGAAATGACTTCTCATCACTGCATTTTTCTTGTAAATTGGAAAGTTAAATCTGAATAGTTAATATCAGAGGAAGATTATAATTCAGTGTTCTATTATTTAAATTACCTATGTAACTGGATTGTTCTTTAAAATATTTCTGTTTTCAGCTTCCTCACTGGAAGAGACCTAGACATTGGATGATACAAAATCTTATTTCCACCAGACAATCTAATTTTCTTGTATTCAATGTCCAGAACATTCTGTGGAAACACTCTGACAATTACATAAAGTTGGGCTTCCAAAACCACTCCTGAGCATCTAAATGGATTGCACTAATTTTCAGAAGTGCTCAGCAGCTCACATTAAAGTTGAGATATTTATTCCTGTGCTTTCATTTCAGATTAATCTTAAATAAAATAGCTTTGTAGCCTAGATCCTGCCTTTTTTGGATTTTTGTGTTAGACAAAACTCCTGATGAAGTTATAGGGAGCTGATTGGCTCACAATTATTTTAGGTCAATATATCTGAATTGGATGATTTATTTTTCACATGATGAAAAAGGATACAGAAGTTTTCATGGTTATGTTATGATGTAAAATCGTGACATCAGAGTCTTGCACTAAGCTGGGGAGTAATTTCATCTGAAGTGATAATGTAGTATTAGCATGTACTACTGGCTATTTTGGCAGATATATAAGCCATATTGTCCAGGAAGTATAAGAGTGCAAGAGCCATGCCTGAAAAGTGAAATCAAACAAAAGCAGTAGGGAATTATTTTGCAGATGACACTCTGCTGGACTTTAAAACTATATCTATATCTATATCTATATCTATATCTATATCTATATCTATATCTATGTATCTTTATAAACCCCAAAGGAAATATTTATATTTCATTCCCCATTTATTTATTCATTGTCATTAGTGTGTTAAAGTATATTCTTCCATAATACGAGATAGAGATTGGCATCTGAGACAAAGTTCTGCTACTTTGGTTCAGTAGGGTCTGAATCTGTCAACTAAAAAAATAATTAGGGTAGCATTCACAGATAGAGATGGCATTAGAAGATAAAGCAATGGAAGGAAGTTCATTATACATGAATTTTATATACTTGCTGATTCTCTTTTCATCTTCTAAGCTGTAGAGAACTGGGGATGGAAACCTAAAAAGGACCTCAAAAGAATTATTTAAAACTGTGAGATGTACCACATTTTCTTTTAGCTGCTACAGCTACCTTGAAAGAAGGTGCAAAAGAGAAATCCAGAGCAAATGGAGAGATAGCAAAGGTAGGAAACCCAAAGTAAGCACTGTCTAAAGATCTCAGCTGGCAACATCTGTATCATCGGCAAAAAGGTACTCTGCTGTCCAGCAGTTGACTCTTCCTAAGGCCAAAATCGAGCTCAGAGGTGATGAGAAACCTACAAAGTAATAAACATAGTGTTAAAATCCAATCATAGAATATCCTGCATGGGAAGGGATCCAGGAGGATCACAGAAGTCCAACTCCTGCCCCTGTACAGGAGACCACAAAAATCACACCATGTGCCTGAGAGTATTGTCCAAACACTGCTTGAACTCTGTCCAGGATGCTGTGACCCCCTCCCTAGGTAGCCTATTCCAGTGCCCATTGAGCAGGACTGTTAAAGATGGAGTAGTTTTCTTTGACATAGAAAGGGTTATCCAGCCTCAAGAGAACTTGGAAAACATAAATAGCATCCATGGAAGGGATTTTTTTTTTTGCGGCTTTCATTTTTTCCAGCTGTTGCTTTTTAACTCTGAGGTCTATGTAAATTGTGATTTCTCTTTTAAGGATTCACTGTTACTGGTCTACTGAAATGCCTTATTACAGGCTCCTGAAAGAAAATGCCTTTGAGTTGGACCTGTGCTGGCCCTGGAATGTGAGGGGCCACAGCCCAGGGACTCACTAAATGCTGTGCTGCTCAGAGTGCCAGAAAGGCCCATCACCAAAAGGAGGTTTCCCTCCCTCCTCCCCCACTGGGAATTGAAGTGACCACCTTGACAGTTTGGATGAAGCAGTGTGAATCCTACTCTCTAATCCAAATCTTTGGGCTTGATAAAATAGTTCAGTTATCAGGATTGTCTAAAGAATCTTATTTCTACTGTTACAATTTCTCTCTGGAGTATCTCCCTATTTGTTCCTTATCTGAACACTTACATTTTTTCTTCCTTTCTTGCTGTATGTAAAACTTCCCATTGAATTAATTCCATAATTGTTGAATCCTCACAATCAATAGAGGAATTGTATTTCTAAGAAAAACCCCACTCCCTAATACAGGAACTGAATCAAGCAGGCTGAAAACTAAGCATTGTGTGTGAAAGATCACAAATATCAAATACTGTCTCTTCCACAAGAATAGAATTCTTGCACTAGGGATGTATGGGGGGCCCATGGGCAGGAGAATAGGTGATATTTGAGAATAGATGATTGTCTTCAGTCTTCTCCTTGTGAAAGCCTGAAATCAGGTGAGTGATGTGGGTGAATGGTACTGTTGCAAGGCAGGTTAGTTTGCTTAGCACTCTGCTGGTGGAAATGGTGGAATTCTCTCCATGTAAACAAAGTTAAAGGTAATCACTGTAGAAACCATGCAACATTGAGCAAAATGAAACACTAAACAAAAGCAAAGCATAAACTGAGTGTGGAAAATCATGGTCTGGCATTTTTAGAGACATGTTTTGAATATTCTACTCTTCTACAATGCAGCTGTCATAGGACTGTAATAAATAGTGCTAGATTGTGTCAATGTTGAGATGGTGGAAAAATTGCATTGGAAAATACTGTGATTGTAATCATTCTTAATGGGAATCCTCAAATATGACAATATGATCAGTAATAGTACCAACGAGTATTGATCCTGCAGCTTTCCTGTGCCATCACAAATGGAAATTTCTTAGCCTATCAAACTGCATCTGAGTTTGTGAACCTATGTGTTTTAGTTTGATATTGCGTGAGAGTTACTAAGGCTGCTCTTGGATGCTCAGGCTTGCAAAAGAATGGCTTTCCTGCACCATTTTCTCTCCCATTTTCCCTGCAGCATTATTACTGGTTTGTAGCATTCAAAAGCTCTGATTACATCCCTCATTTACTGCTGCTGCATTGGCTTCTTGCAAAATATCTTGTATTTGAAGCTGGGGAATGTTTTTCAGGGGAGGAGGGAGGGGTAATCCAGGAGTAGGAGGTTGATCTGTACAAGTGAGACACCCTTGGTAAAAAAGCAAGCACCAATGTACACAGCAGCCTTTGCCTGCATCAGATTTGCTATTACAGAAAAAGCCCACTTGCTGACACCAATCATTTCCATAAAATCTAAGCCAACATCTTTGAGAGAAAAGATTTAATTAACACATAAACCCCAGAGTAACTATGACAATCTGCTTTCATAGTGATGGGAATAATCACGTTTCTATCCACTGTCAGTCCTTGAAATATAAGGCTTTTATGAATAATCTATAGTACATTTTTTTCCTTACACAATCAATCAGATTCTTTTGTTACTTTCACACAAGAACATTTCTATCTTAGACATCTGGATAAACTCTATATTTATCTGGTGCCTTGAGGGGCTACCTCTGGTTGTGTGACAGGAGGTCTCTTGAGCATTTTGGGTTAGTAGCATGAAGGGAGGCTGAGCAATTCCATCCTAACCAAGATCCACATGAGATATCCCATTATTTAAATAGAGGTGCCCTTAGGGCAGTGTATGCAGAACCCAGTGAAAAAAAAACACCACCAAAAACAAAATCCAAAAACCCAGTGTTCACTGCAGACAGTAAATAAAATTGTGGCAATGATTACCATGATGTAAAATTAGATTCAAAAACTTCAGCTGTGAAGCAGAAATTATGATCTTTGATAAAGGTTTTGAAAAAAATTGTTTTTTCCCTTTAGTCCAGTTGAAAAGATTGTGTCTAATGCTACATGGGTTTTTTGACACCTTCTTCTCCTACTTATTATAAATCCTTGAAGGAAAAAATACAAAACCTTTTTTCCCCTGGGTTAATCTCATCAAAGTTGTTTCTGCTTTACTGTGGCATAAGTTAGATAAGCTTGCAAGGTATAATTTTACGGTCTTTGGGGCTTTAACAATGTTGAGAATAAATCTATGATCACACTTTAGACAGAGAATGTTGAATCTGTTGTTTTCACCGGACACTGTTATATCATTTCCATATCTTTTTACTTTCTTACTACTTTTTTATTTGGTTCCACAGTACTGAGCACCAACTAAGCAAAGTATGATCTGTATATTAGGGGGGGAATGTTCTTAATAGATCTTTAGAGTTGTAACAACTCTAATAACCTGAGATTTTTGCAAATATAAATTTTGCATCTAGATAAGTGCTTTTTAAAATGATAGCAGTCTTCTTGTGTTAGGCTTGATTGCAGCCTGTTTTCCAAATTAAAAAATGTAAATGTGGCATTGACAAAGGTTAAAAAGATTTAAAGGGGGTTCTGTCAGCAGTGTATGCACACACCAAGCTAAATCCTATGTATCTAATCAGTGTCCTCTGGACTGTGTGCCTTGCTCCATTGTTTATTTTCAAATCCATAATAATTTTGTATCCTTTCACTGGGCAAAGATTCATTTTAAAATCTAATGAATTTAAAAATACGCTTTTCACTTGTCCATTTTATACCGAGCCTGCAATTTGACTTTCATTGTTTGTTTCCCTCCTTGTCTCGTCAATCCTTCTCTTTCTTTCTGTCCTTTTACTTTATTACATTTTTTATTGAGGACTGAGATGAACTGGTTGCTGCATCATGGGCCCATTACACTTCCTAACAATTCCATTTGCACCTTATTGTTTGTCTTATTGCTGGAAAATTCAGGTGATTCATCATGCCTGAAGAAGCACCTGATCCCAATTCCCTTGATATCACGATCACTATGTGACAGGAATACAGTTAGTGGTGGCTTTCAGATTCAGAGAGGCCAAGGTGATAACTCTTTTGGGACCTTTAGCCTCTCAAGTATTGATGAGTTCCATTTTTTTAATGCTCTGTTTTCTTGCTCCCTTTCAACAGCCCCCTGAGTGTGGAAAAGGGCTTGGAGTTAATAAAGGAAGTGGCAGATCTCCTGAAGCTGCAGATGAGTGTCTTCGATGATGTCAAGTATGTACATGAAATGTGCCCCTTTTTTAGTTTATTGGATGTCTCATTATTTTTGAATAGTTTGCCTTGCAAGGAACTATCTGCTCTTTAATGTCAAAGTTAAGGAGAGTGGGCAAGAGGTAAAAGAGAATATTGTGATGATCTTTGTAACATTCCCTACACACAGGAACAAATTATTTTGAAAAAATTACAAAGACTCAATTTTTTCTCAGCTTCAATAGGAAAAAATAATCTGTTCAAAGTCCTATAAAAATATTACCAACCTTATTTAACAGTTTCTGGGTAAGGAAAATCTTCTGAAGGGTCATATACCCAGCATTGCCAAGGGCAAAAATTACATCAGAGATGGATAAGAACTTGGGTCCCTGGCTTTGAGTCTGGCACATGCCACACTAGGTCATGCTTCTTGGTCAGCTCCTTATTTAACAAGTCACAGGGAGTTCAGCTATGCTATTCTACTCCTGTGATTCATACTGATGAATGCTCTGCATGTTAATCTCATGAACTAGGAGGTTATGATCTGCCATGTCCAGTAAAGGGTTTTAGATTGAGGATTTTCTGAAGGCATTTTGGAAAAAAATATTTACTTCACAAAACTTTGTTACCTATAAAGCAGAAAATAAAAGTAGTTTGATATTACAGTAGTTGAAAAGAAGGGTCAGCTGTGGGTGGGTTTTGACAGCTTGCTGGAAAGAAGTCACATCTTGGGCACACAGGAAATAACTGATCTCTGGGTATGATCCAGCTCCTGCCTGTGTTTTACAGGTTTTGGGGCTACTATGGCCCATGAGTTGGGTTGCTGAAGCTCAGAGTCTTTCTCAGCCTCACCTGTGCTGCCATCAGCTATTGTTTAATTTTCATTTACAGAATGTAATTCCTTGTTTAATACTCTGTTTTAAGTCATAGTCTGATGATGCTTCACCTTCAGTGGAAGTGATTATTCTTGATGTAAAAAAAATTCTGCTCCTTCTATGACTGTATACGTATGGAGAAATGGACTACTGGTGAGAAAATCTTTTCAGAAACCTGAAAAAATACCAGGCATATTGACTTTAGTTATTGAGAAGGAAAATATTTCCATATTTTGTTTGCTTTGTTTTGATTAGTGTATTTTAGTTGTATTTCATGACATACATCTTTTATGTAAACAGAATTTTTAAATTGAAAAAAAAATATTATAGTCTATTATCTTTCTGTAAAGAGAATTTGTATCCTTGACTTTGAATACTAGCAGGTAAAGTGTACTGCACATTTAAAAGATTAATCCCATGGAACAATTTCTTTGCTGGAATCAGTGGGTTCAGCTTCATTAACTTCATTCATTTACAGTGCAAGAGCACTTTCACCTACCTTTCTAATTGTTAGTATAAAGACTTTTGGTTAATTTTTATCGTTTGATAAATCACAACATTGCAGTTGGTAGGCTGTAGATTCATTCTCTAATGAGAAATAGCCCTCCAGTGGTATAACTAGCTATGATGGACCTTTTTTCCTAATGTGCAAAATCAGGGAAGCTGGTTATTTTGCATCTATGAATGTACAGTCATATGACTTCACTGAAAATACTTGTATGGTCAGTACCTTAAAAGTGTTATGAATTACAGTAAGTCCGAACAGGACTGAGCATTCTTTCTATCCATACAATGTTTTTATCAGTCTTTGCCTTTTTAAAAGATCCCTAAATCTGTGAAAGGTTATCCCAGATCTCAAATCAGTGAAGAATTCTTCCATAATAAATTTTATTTCTTCAAGAGAATGAGATGCCTTGACACAGGTTAAACCCACGAAATACTAAAGGAATGTGAGGCTGACCAGTAGATATAGGAGTAGTAGAAGCTTTAGAAAAAGGCCTTGCCAAGAAAAAAGTTAACAGTTTTTAGATCTGTTGTTTTCTTGTCACTGCACCACTATCAATGGAAAACTGTATGAGTTTGAAGGACTCTGTTTTGCTTCTCAGTGACGTCATGGAGAGGGGTTTCAGGAAAAACCTGATGTAATTTCATATCCACCACAGATATATCAAAGGGTGAAAATATTTCTCAGGAAATACGGTTTTCGCTTGGGCTAAAGCATCATGAGTGATTTCATTGGCAACTAAATGTATTCTTTTTCTGAAAGATTAATTTTTTTTAAATGGGGAATTTATGTAGAAAAGAGTATAAGTAAACCTGAAGACAGAGGATTTAGAAAAGGGGTGGGAATTTGTCATACTAGCCTACTTTATCTCTGACCTGAGTATTTGCTTGGTCTAAAATTCTCAATTCTGTCTTTTTCCTCCAAGATTTCCAAATATTTAGAAAGTAACAGTATAAGCTTGAATTTTTTGGGTCATTGCAAAGATTTTCGAGTAATGACATGTTAATGAGAATCACAAGGTTAATTTGAGAGTACAAAGTCATTACATCAAATAGGAACAGTGTAAAAAGAACTGAGGAGAGAGGATGAGTGGTGAGTTCTTTTAAAGTTCTTTAAATTCTCAGTTAAGAGTTTATTGTCATTTTCTCTGAGAAAAAGCAAAAATTTAAAGGGACTGCTTCACTAATGAATTACTGCCTTTAGTTAGTTTTGTCTGCAAATATCTTTCACTCTTCCCTATATTTTTAGTTTTTCCCTGTCCTTTGGAGTTAGGTCAGTGAACAATTGCTTTTGCCATGGATTCCTACCCATGCCCTGTGTTAACTCTTGATTAGTTGGTGCATGGTAGTAATCAGCTTATCTTATCTTCTGTCTTTCACAATCCTGCCAACTTTAACAGATAGGCTTCAATTCACAGTATATCCCCAGGCTTGGCTTCCAGAGCATTCAGTCCATTTCTGCAGCTGATTTGTTGTTGAGTTTGCATTGACATAAACTTTGCTTGCCCTGTGAAGCAGAAGAGTGGGAATAGATTTAGGTAATTCATAATTCAAAATATTTCAATGTTGAATAAAAAGATCCAACGTGTTAGTTGTCACTTTTGGATACAGCCTGAATCTTTATGGAAGTAATAGTTATGCTTAATATGTTTTGTTAATGGTTATGTAGCTGTCAAATAAATTCCATTATTTCTTATTACATCATTAGAGACCATTAAAAGGATATTAGCATGCTGATGTAATTATGCAAGCAGACGTAAAATGACTATAGTTATGATTTTATAATCTAATTATGGGTGTCCAATGCCCCTGGTGATTGATTGTTGGACTGGTGTCAGGGATTGAAGTCAGATGGGTAGTAATGTTAGGAGGGTTTGTATCTATTTTTTTTTTATATGACTGCAATCTGCAACATTGGCCTTCTTCATGAAATTGCAGTTCTTCACAACACGAGACTTTTTCAAGAAACATCCATATGCAATAAAAGTACCAAAATCTCTAAGCCCTACTTTGAAGGTAGTGGAAAGGACACTTAGAATTAATAGTCAAAGCCCCTGAATAGAACATAGACTATTTATTTGATTTCTGATTAGAATACAAATTATTTCTGCATTTTCATTAAATATTCTCATATTTGGGGTATTTACTGACAGCATTGCTAAGGGGAAGTTTCAGCTCTGATCTTAGCTGAATACCTTTGTATGGAAAAAAGACAGATTATTCTGATTTCATAGTATTTCAGACCTTATATGCTACCATTCCCAGCCTCCAGTTAAGAGTAAGATTTTCAGCTGAATATTACATTCTCTCTAGACTGATATGATTTTCCCAATTGCCATTGAAGATCTTTCACTCTAGGTGTCTCTTTTTTCCCAATTTTGTTCTGCTTTAGCTTCCTCCACTCATTTATCTTAATGGCAGTTTTGTCATTTTTGCCTTCTAATATACCTAAACTCAGCACTCAAAGAACTGTCCTTCCAGGAGATGTAATACCTTGACCAACATTTCCATTTTTATATATAATTTTTCAGTGGAAAACCTGTAGCAGAGCACTCTATATTCATTCCATAAAATCACATTAATCTTAATCTGCTGCTGCTGTTGTTTTGAAGTGTAACAATGCACTACATAAACATATAATCTATATATATAATGTTGGGAGTGAACAGGATACTTAGGCTAACTTTCAAATGCTAATATAAATAGATTTTTTTCAAGTTGAAAAAGCTGATTCTGATTATCTAATATAATGTTCTGGATTGCAAAGCCACGACATTTAACCAGTATCCCCATATCACAAATTTTTGGTCGCATCTCTCTCGTACATCCAAAGTTAAAAGAACAAATCACTCATCTTTCAGAGTCTAAAGCTCCAACACCCAGGATTCAGGTTGATTGTTCAGCTTTCACCTCACTGTGCTCCATACCCACACTGGGACTATAGGTGAATTCAATGTTTACTTGAATAGTTTATTCTATGAAAAATGAAAATTCAGGTTAACTGAAGGTATACAAGGAAACCATATGAAGACTTCAGCTGAAAAATACCTTTCAAACTTTGCAGCAGACACAGCAATGTGATTTGACATTTTGAAAAGAAAATACTAGAAATTCAAAGTAATGATTTGTTTCAAAATTTACCTAAGATCGGCTTATAAGGAAAATGATTTTATTTTTATGATAAGAATAAACAAAAATTGACTTTGGACTGAACCCAAGCCATTTTTTTTGTTTTGTTTTGTTCAGGTGACCAATCTTTTGAATAACACTAATTATGATAGACTCCTGAAATATTGAATCATATCTATATATTTTTCTACAGCCATCTCTTTTATTGCATAAGCAGAAAAGAAATGCTCAGTTAACGACTAGCTCTTCAATGTTTCATTTGATTTTCATTGTTCAGTGTGTGACTTCAGGTTTTATTTATTGCACTTTATTCAAGTTCTGCTTTAAGGTCAGAAACCCCATTTCCTTCTAGTTTGGTTTGTTTTTTTTCCTATGGTGCTCTTCACTACACTATCAAAATGCTTTACAAACATGAATCGATACATTTAACTGATATGAGATATGAAGTTTTATTAGGACCCTCCAGAGCTGGAGTTAGCATGAAAAGATTAGTGTCAAAGTATTTACCACTATGATGTGTCCAGTGTGATGTCTCACTGCAGAGCTTATTCAGCCTCTTCTGAAAAGAACTTCATTGACTGAGACAGAGTTTCACTGGCTTCAGTTTCCTGAGCATTCAATTATCTGAGCATTCAGTAGTCCCAGAAGCCATCTTTCCTTTTAGACAATGCTATTTGGCCTAGAAAATAAATAAATAAATTCCCTAAATGTTTTGTCTTCAAATGAACTGAGTCTGAATCTGAGTCTGAATCTGAAGTGGATGATACCAGCAGAATTTAAACAGTAGGACCTATCTTTGTTATTCCATACCTTATTTGCAATATACTTCCTGAAGTCTCATAAAATTGAAGTTAAGTCCCCTGAAAATTTTTGTTCTCTCTACTACCTTACCACCATTCATCTTTGGATTTCAAGGATCCTATTGAAAAAACACTTTGAAAAGAAAGGCTGCACTTCCATATTTGAAGTAAGTCAGGATTGATATTTCTTGTTATACTGTAATACATCCTTAGTGTCAGCTGTGTTTTTCTAATGGTTTTGTGTAAACAGTGTTTTTAAAAAAAGCTTGAATTTGGAAGGCTAATCTTGAAGACACATACAAGCACATGCTTGCCAAACTTCAAATCTCTGTTTCCAAGTAGGGAGGCTAGAGACATTTTGCACCTCCTTTTCAAAGAAAAGGCCTTACACAACCCGACATTACCCATCATTATCCCTGCTCTTAGGAAGAGCTGGAACTCTTGGGCTGGAATAAATACAATTTGAAAAGCCAGCCAGCCATCCCAGTGAAAAGGACTTGAACTGCGAAAGATGTCTGAAAATCAAACTAAGGGGTGAAAGTTTGGAGAAGCTTAAAATATGTTCAAATTGGAAGTGTTGGGCAGGAGACTTATGAGCGGAACTTGCAGCCTCACCTATTATAAACACGTGCATTGGCTGTTTTGTCTTAAACATGCCATATAGGTTTTGTTCATTGTTTGTCATGTTATTTTTATAACACCTGGAAAAATTCAATCAACCAGTTAATCATATTCAGTCATCCAGAACCTAAACACTGGAACAATACTTGGTATTTTCACTCCATTGTGCTGATGGATTATGACATGTGGTGTATGTGTGCTCTAAATGTGAACATCTCAGGAAATTATTGAGAGGTAGTGTAAGGGAAGATTATTTAAACACTGAGCAGTAGTGGGACAGGTAACACAGGGTCTGGTTATGTTTGTATTTGCAAAATTCCCTCTACTGTGCAGATTCTCCATGATTCTGTTCTCCTTGATTTGGTGTGATTAATCTTTCCTCTGTTGTATGTTGAACATCTGTGGATTAATATTCTTCCAAAGTTGTTTTTTTCTAGATTGGCAGATTCTGGATTTTGCAATCTATGTATTTTAGATTTACTGAGTGTTCTAGTATTCTGCATATAGAACAACATATAGCTCATCCTGCTCTCCTTAAGATGCTGTAGTATATACTAGCAAGAAATGCAATTTTTGTTTTCATTCCATTCATTGTCCAGAAAGATTTTTATTTAAATTTGAACTGTACTATGCATAGTCTCAATAAAAAAAAATTACCCTTTCGAGAAAGTTGTGCAGTATTTGTCATCTGCCCTCTGATTTTAAATAACAAACCAACAATTTGACATAATCTTGTTTAAAATGCTATAAAAGCATAACTCAGAAATAATGGAACCCCTTTTATTCAAACTTGACTTCTCCCACAGATTTAATGAGTCTGGGAAACAAACTATCTGAAAAATGTATTGCTGTAACTCATTGCATGCAGGCATTTATAAGAAATTACATTGTGTTTTCTGGTACATATTGTCTTATTTGACAACTAATTTATAATATAAAGATACATCAGTTTTTAAAGGAATGATGATAAGGGAAAAAAAAGGTGAAATATTCAACTATGTATTTCCTTACTTAAAAATGACTGATTTCACAACCTTAGCATTACATTAGTCTTGTAGCTTTTCCCCCTGAGGTACAATATATTTTGTGTTCTTTTCTTAAATGAATGTGCATATAACCAAGGTAATTTTGCCTTCTCCACTGCAAGTTTCCTCCTAAAAATATTATAAAAATTATTAAAATAACAGGAAGGATTTGGGCTTGCAGAATTTTATGAATTCTAGGTGACAACACAGAAAGACCATAAAAATCTAAGGAGATGTTTGCAAATAATATGTATCATGCTTGGCTTTCCTTTATATTTAATCTCATTAAAACAGAGGATTTGCCCCTTTGTAATCAAAAGCAGAATGAATCCAGTGTCATTGATACATTTCTATGAACTTGTAAGTTCCTGCTCAGGGGAAAGTTTTACAGATAGGTGAACTTCTAAAGTTTATCTATCTTTTTTTAACTTCATATTTCTCTACTACTCATCTCTGTGTGTGATTGAGAATGCCATCATATTCCTTTTTTAATAAAATAAAAGTTCGTAACATTACAGGGTAGGCAGGATATACTCCTGTCTTTCAAGTAAAGTCATTGAGTGTGTGCCATTGCATTTAATTTATATAAAATTTCACATATTATTAACAAGTAATAATTTCCATTCTAAAGATGGATAAATAGAAACTCAATGCAGTTTGGTTCATATTCCCTAAAATGGTACAGAACTTGGTGACAGATATGAGAATAGAAACAGAGAACTGTGATTCTCACTCTTGAACTAAAGCTTCATCTAAAATAGAATTACTAACATTAGGAATGAAAAAAGATTATCATGTAGGAATTTGTTTAAAAGAATAAGTCCTTAGAAGAAATATAAAAATTATCTTATGTCTATGCCTTTCTTGATCCTCCTGCCCTTGGCTACCTGATTCTCCTACGAGTACAAACACATATTTTTTTCTCTCTTTTTGTGACTGGATGATGGTATTGCATGAGTATTACTGATCTGCTGACCCAGATGAAGAAGATAAATAATTATTTTTCTTTTTTTGTACACCCTAGCCAGTAAATATTGCATAAACAGGTCAATAAGTTGCGCCATGACCTGCGTGTGGAAGGGTTAGTATTCCTTAAGAGGCATAAAGGAAGTCAGAGCAAATATATATCTGTAGGTGCAACTGAAAAAGCCCAATAAATTCCACTTGCAGTGCCTCCTTTGGAAAGAAAATATCTCTACCTCACAACTGGCAGGGGAACCTCAAGAACAAATCTTCTCTTTGGTGTCCTCAGAGCCAAAGAAGAAGCCAACAGGTCCTTAAGAAAGCAAGCAGGAGAGCTCTTGTAGCATGCAGAATTTGGTAGCCTTTTGACTTAAGACTGTAGCAAAGTTTGGGGTTCTTTTGTCTTTGGTTTTGATGCCTAATAGTCATCAAAGGAATTTGTCTTATATAGATCCTATCAAAGCTCTGAGCATTCTGAACCTGTACCTCTGTAAAAATCCTAACATGTGAGTTGTGCTCCTCATTAAGGATTAAAAGTCACTTGTGCAAACAGAGCACAAGGTGATTGTCATCCCAGCAGACAAATTTTGCACGTGCTCTCAACCAATTCCGTTAACAGGTGTGCAGGGGTTGAGTAGGGCTGAAGTCAGTAAAATGCATTGAAGGTTTACTGGGTGAAAATTTAAAAATGTTTGCTGTTTGTAGATATAAAGGTATAAAGGAGGAGAATGGAAATGTAAATAGAATATAGTTTTTATTTTTTAAATGACATAAGTTTTATGTGAAAGAGAGAGTGAAAGAAAAATCACTGTACACTTAAGCTTTTTGAGACCATTTTCCCACACTTGCAGGATCCAAACACTTTTTTACCATAAGAAAATATAGCACTTGTATGGTTTGTTCTTTTAAATACTGTAATTAAGAACCTTATTTGCATGGCAGGCAAAGCTGGCAACTTTCATGTACTCAGTGTGGTGAAAATGTCAAGTTTCATGGCTTGTGACAGATTAATAGAAAAATTATTTTAAAACTCTTCAAATTATTCATAGATATTGAGTAATCATCAAAAGTTGCATTTTGTGAAGAATAAAAATAGGACAAACTGAGTGTAGCATCAATCTCTAAATTAAGCGTTGTCTCTCTTTTAAATCATTTAAATTGTAGGCTTAGCAAAATAATCTTCACCTCAGATGAAGCAAGTTGTAAAATCTTTAAAATACTCTTTCATCATCTTTTGCAATGTAAATTAGGATCAGTGTACTTAGCACAATTTTGATGCATATAGATTAAATGATTAATATAAAATTAATGATTAATGTCAAATAATTAAATCTCCACTCTTTAATATTGGTATCAGAGACCCACCAGACATGGACTGCTGTTATTGGAAAACATCCCTTTCTGGACCAGACATCCCTTTTCTGAGCTTTCACTCTGGAAATTACTCTAATGACAGTAGTGTGTCAGGCAGAATGCATTTCATTATTTGAACACCTTGTCATGGCCTCTTCTCTCCCCTGAAATGATGCTCTGTGCAGTCGCTCTGCGGTGCTTATCCTGTCAAGGGGAGAGGAGAGGGCACGACAAGGTGTCCAAGTGCTTCCCTGATTTAGGAAGACTGCAGCTTGCAGAGGTAAACCTGCAACCATCAAATCCAGACCTAAGTATTGTTTCCATGTAGTTACACTTGCAAAATGTGGTTGCTGTGAAACTGTCAGTCTTTTCAATCTTTGTGGTCTACCTGTTATACCTCCCAGCTGCCTGGTGAAAACCCCTCTAATGAACTTCAAAGTGGTGATAGGAAATCAACCACTCCCTGGTGAGCACTGCAATTAATGTCTTTCCCTTAGCAGGGATTTTACTTTTCCATCTGTAGTAGCTGGTCATTGCCAGACACCAGGTGTAATGGCAGTACAACAGGTCTTTAACTTTCTCTCTCCATGCTGTGTTCAGTGCAGGGCCACTTCTTTAGACAAACAAACATTTTGCAAACAGTTTGCAAACAAAGAGTTCATACTTAGTGTACATGAAGGATATAAATATGAATAGATAATATATTATTTGCCACATTACAGTGTGTTTGTTATACATCATTCTGCAGTTTAAGGAGAATGTTAAGAGTTTCCAGAGAAGGGCTCAAAACTCTCAATTTGCTAAAACAGAAAAAGATTTTTTAATTGATCACTGGCTTACATACCTGCCAATAGGGATGTGAGAATATATGCACATTGATATTTGTGCAGTTCAGGTGCAAAGTGAAGCAAGTTTTTGAGCAGGAAAGATATTAAAGAGTGAGAGATGTGTGTCTTCTTAGTATTAAGTCTGAGTGATGATCAATAATTCTGTTCTGTACTCAACAGTTCAGGGATGTTATTTTGTAGCAGGTCAGCACAACACATGCCTTGCAGCTTTCCTGAATCCTTACCTGCTTATGTAATATGACTACAGTATGATGCAATGCTTCACAAAATAAAATCTGGTCAACAGTTCTGATCAAAAATGTTGGTGAAACTTGGATCAAGTGGTCAACAGATTTACAGCTAGTCTGACTATCAGGAGAGCAAAATAGCTAGTGTACACTTGTTAATCCATTCATGTATTACGTGTCAATGTCCAGCTGCAATTTTCTGCCTTTGCTTTTCTCTGTAAATCATATTGTAGAAACATACTGTAGTACAAAAATGCCTCTTTAAATGATGTGCTTTTCCCCATTAATTTGATTTAATATGTTTATATACCTCTACATATACTATGTAACACATTTTCAGCAGCACGAGCATTTTAATTCTTCCAAAATTGAGAAAGTGAAAAGGAGGCTTCAGTACAATATAAACAATGGACATAAGCTTCAAATTCCTAAACACAGAAAGCACAGAAATGTGTACACAATGCAAGTCATTAGTTCAAGCCCACCAAACGTTTCCTGAGACAATTACCTTCGCTGCTATGAAATTTGCTTTGCACAGTCCTCTGGAGCGTTACTAATTGCTTTTCTTAACCTCCAGAGATTAAAGGATTTTGAAATGAACATATAGACAAGTAGTGACTTTAATTTCAAATCTAAGCTTTATTAAGGCAAGCTTTGTTTTATAAAATAGGGTCATTAAGAGAATGTTTCACGTTGGAAATATCCAATTCTAATCTCCTCATCTTCTTCCAGTCTTGAGAAATTGCACTCTGCCTGTGTCTTAAAAATGAGATGCCACCTCAACTCATTTCCATCTGGCATCAGCTATATGTCTCATCTTCAAGAGTACACAGACCCATGTTGGTACTTGTTTCTCAAATCCTTTTCCACTAGGGGGTATGATAGACTGTGACTGCATCTCAGAGTAAACCTGCGGTGTGATACTGTAATACTGAAGTACACACACATGAGGGAGAGGAACAGGCGTGCAAAGCTTGGTACATAATTTATGGAGATTTAAATCCTGTCATTCATAAATATAATTATAACCTACGGCTTGAAAGTGATATGGACCTTGCCATATTGATCATGCTCCAGCTCTGTTTATTCAGATCATTCGTTTGTTGACAGGGAAAATATAAGAAGAATGCTGTTAGTTGTAAAACAATTAATGAAAGGAAATACTTCTATTTTACACAAAGAATATTCTTTGTTTCTGTGTGTGTTGCGCACCCTCCCACCTTCAGATGGGAAATATAAACCCAAGGGGAGGGGATATTATTAAATCAGCAATCAACCTTCAAGTCATTTTGGTATAAACACTGTAATTATTTCATCTCTAGTAAACAGAATAAAAGACAACAGCACATAAGGGTGACAATTTGCAATATGCTTTGAATGTCTTTGTTAAAAAAACCCTTAGTATGACTGAAGGCAATATTATTGAAATAAAAAAAAAAAAAAGCAAAAGTTGGGACGGCCACAGGGGGGGG
>VZRZ01007791.1:691528-722654 GCA_013398175.1 Climacteris rufus | reverse complement strand
GACACACCGAGCGGTGGTGTGGGGGGGAAGGGTGTTAATTAGTCAGTAAATTCTGAGTAATAAATTTAGCAGGTCATTGCAAGACCTTACATTTTGTGTGGGGAGAAGACACTATTTATTGGCCTTGAAGCCAAAACTGCTTACCTTTATTCAAAGAAATACTGTAACAAAGTATAAGAAAAAAGTGATGTGATTGCAATTGCATAGTCCAGATGAGTTCTGAAATACACAATCTTCTCCTGCTTAAGTGATTATAAGCTCATTTGTGTCAGAAAAAAAACAACTGCAAATTTACCAGGGTGTAGTAGCGTGCAGCTCAGGGGAGGCATGAACAAAAAACATTGTCTATCATTTTTACCCTCAGTTGCAGCAGATGTGTGTCAGATGTAGGTGAGGTTTCAGCCTGGACATTGTGGTTCACATGTCTGGGTGCTGTCCCTTGCCCAGCTGGGTGAGTGCTGGCTGGGCCAAGGTGCCATCCGGGAGTGATCCCCCAAACATTCCCTTGTCTGTGGGAATGCTTTGTTTGCAATTCATCAGCTCATAAACAAAAGTGTGCACTTCAGCAAGCCTCTGTATTTAGAGCAATGTAAAGACAATTGCCATTAATATTAGCCAGGCTTCAGAGAGTCTGACAGCAGCGCAGAAAAGTAGTCTCATGTACGCAACTTAAAGTTCTTGGTTAGGAACTACCAGGGGTGCATTTTATGTATCTTGGAACCTTTTTTGAGGCTGGTTGACCTCTTGCTAAGAAGTCTTTTAAAAATATTTTGCAGACAAATAATTACTGGTTTTGTTTAAGTGTTCTCATCCAACACGTAATGAACAGTGAGGAATTCCCTAAAGGGCATCTTTTGTTATTGAAATGTTTATTTATTGAGTGCTTTTGCCAGAAGCCCCCCATGAGAAAAATCTCATTTTATGAGCTCCTGAAGCAGTCAGTTCCCAAAACATCAAGCAGAAATGCAATTTTGACCAAGTAATCGCAAGGTCTTTTGTTTGGTTTTAAATAAACAGAATGCCAATGTGCAAAAAGTTGTGACAAAAGCTGCTTTATTTTCTGTATTTTGCAAATATTCCTAGTGAAGCCATGCTGATGTGGTGCTCAGGTGATTTCTTACATACAAGAATTCAATTGCCACAGTAGAGAAAAAGAATATCCCACAGAGCAATATATGAGTGGGTGGTTTAAATGATTCTGAGATTTATTCTTGCCTGCAAAAGGATGGTGTTAACCCAATATCATCCCACTTGCACAGGGAATTTTTTCCCTTGCCTTGCTTTTTCCTCTTTTTTCCCTTGAGCAGCAAGGAGAAATGGCAGTACTTGTGGCAACACTAATGTGGGCATGACTCAGGTCTTTCCGTGTTCCTGGATTATCCAGGTGGAGTCAGTAGAAAATAGTGGCATGGTTCCTGACAAGCTTTACTCCTCCTGTCTCTCACTGACTGGTCTGGGTCACTGACATGATGCAGTTTTAACCTGTATGGTTTTGATGATGCCAGGAAGTGCAGGGCTGCAGGGAGTGGGGCAGGGCAGGACAAGTGGGAGGAATTGGGGAGTGGCCAAGAAATTAAAGCAAAACATCCAGGTAAGGGAAGGAGGGCAGGAAACTTTTTTATGTCTTTGCTGATAGAGCTAAAGTGTGACTACACTGTGCTTGACATTTTGTGTTGGTTCCAGGTGCTCAGCTATAATGGACTATGCAGTGAAAATTTGGGGGGAATATCTGAAGTTGGTTTTTCTTTCCCCCTTTCTTTGTCATGCAACAGCTGCATACTGGGGTGATGCCTGCTTTTATTTCAAGCAGACTGCTAATGGCACTGTAAATATCTGAGCAGGCAGAGACAAACCAGCATTCCTCTGAGGCTGGCAACACAGAAAGAAGGCCAGTGCAAGATTAGGTAGAGTCAGTGTTTGGTATCATGGAACAGATGCATTTTATGGTTGATTATCTCAGCATTAGTGACAGAAGTGGGCACTAGTCTGGATTTTTGTAAAGCAGTTATCTCAAATAAAAAGTACTTTGCAATTGCTGAGTATTTTAATCTACAATATAAATATGAAGTTGACAAATGTTTTGTAATTACCTAACATTATTAAAAACGTTTCTTGGCCATTAGTGACCATGTGCTTAAAGTGTCCTTTAGCAATAAAATCTCTGTTTTCTTGTTCTCCCCTCCTCCAAAGAGTACTTAGAGAAAAATGATTGATTATTGGCAGTTCCTGTTAACTCCAGAATAAAATGTGCACAGTGCATGCTTTGCTAGTAAAAGATGAAAGGATATTTCTTATTCTTTTTCTTATTCTGATTCCCTTTGTGACCTCAAAGGAAAGTATATAAAAGGTTTTTTTCTGCCTGAAATTTAAAAAGTATTAAGGTATTTCTGTCTCGGATATATGTGATGCAATTAAGCACACTTCATTAGGTGCTCTCTATTCTATGAATGTAAGAGATGAACGTGTTACTAAAAGGATAACTTAATACTTCATTTCAAGCCCAACAACAAAACATTTTTTAAGTTATCTCTTTTATGCAGCAATTTTCCAGGTTTCATTCTACCATAAGCCACAGCTACAGGAAGTCAAAACCTCTTATATGTACAGTTCCAGCCAATGAACTTCACGTTTTAAACAGGGTTGTTCTTCATAGTATAAATTTAATTCTTTTTGCTGATAATATGAATAAAAAAAAACTTTAAGAACTTGCATAATACATGATATGTAAATAAAATTTTATAAAATAGTGCCAATTTTTGTTTTTCTCGGGACCCTATGCTCTTGTCCTCTGTAAATTCTTGCTTTATAGTTTATATGGGCTCTTGTTCCCCAGATTTTTTTTTTTTTAAATACATTCACTATGCGTATTTTTCTTATGCCTTTTGTAGTTAAGTATTTAAATATAGTTTTAAGGACATCAGACCTGAAATTTCTTCTTTCCCTTCATCAGATGTGCATGTAGGATATTTATTGGGATGGATGGAGAATGAATAGAACCTTACTTATACAGATTTACTTTTCTTTAAACTTGCACAATATTTTTTTGTAAAACCATGAGTACGTTGCCATCTGGTTAATCAATACCTTCCTCTGTAAAGGTCTTACAGATTTTAGTGCCATGAAAGACCACCAGGCTACACCCAGAAAGGTCTCCACAGAGTTAAATCATTTTCCCCAACAAGTTTTTCAAAGAGGTGATTACCTCTGTTGTTTAAAGATAAATACTTTGTGGTATCTTTCAGGGCAAAAACAGCTATTGGATCAGGCATGTCCAAAATCTTTTCTCCACACATGTTTTTGCAGAATATGATCAAGATAAGTATTCTGAGTTTCTATATTGTCCCTGTCACTCGCAGTTGTGACAACAGGAGTAAGGTTGTGTTGATGTTAAATCTACAAAATGTGAAACTCTATGTAATCTTCTTTGGATGTTGAATTCCAGGGATGATCTATGCTGTACTTGGGTGAATAACAATTTCAGTGCCTCCATTTTGCCATATTCATAATAGGAATAGTATTTACAGGAATGTTCTGAAGTTTAGTTAATGTCATTGAAATTCTTTCAGACGGGCACAAGATACACACAGGAAACCACAAGAGGTATAAAAATGTATGCAAATGTAGCTAATGAAGCAAAAGGAAGAGGGCTAAATGGTGTCTTAATAGGTTCTCTTTAAAAACCTATTTTGATAAGGAATATTATGCCATGTCTCTTGATTATGAATCTTACATTTTTTTAATAATCTCTTTCAGTGTGCTGGGACCGGCTGTGACCTTCAGAGTGCACTCAAACCTCCAAAACATTTCAACTGCAGATGTTGCCAAAGAAGCAGGTAAGTCCTTGCCCTCCTTTCCCAAATTGTGACCACCCACAGGTTCTGCTTAGCACTAAGTAGCACTGCAGACAATACAGACACATCCTATTCTCCCAGAAGACTGACATTTAAAGGGAGAGGCAGTTGAGAGGTGAGTGGCACATGAAAAATTGAAGTTTAACATCTCTGAGTCAATTAAAACTGTTTGAGACTTCCTTGTTTGTCAAGAAAAAGAATTAAATACATACTTGTAGACAAGTTCCAGCATGGTGAAAAACTCTTCAGGGTTGTCACAAACTCATAAAAACACATTAGTCATTTGTAAAAGAGGATGTAATACCCTCACTTTTCTGATACTGTTTTTCAGAGAACAAAAATGTTATTACATTTTAGCCTTAATTTCTGGGGGGAAAAACTGGGAGGAATATGCTTTTGCTGGTGTGGTGTTTAGACCATTTCAATGACAAGTTAATCTTGGGAGTAAAGGTTGTATTTCTAAAATTAGGCTGCTTCTGAATAAGTACCACTGTTCTAAGGACTCCTACTGGCTCCTTGTCAGCTTGTCTATTAACTGTATTATGGAGTTGTTGAGTGCAAGAAATAGCTTCTGCAAAGTATCTGAATTGTTAGCTGATTTGCTTCCAAATTACTCAATTGATAGGTTTTCAAAATCAGAAGTAAACAAGCTGCAATATAGCTTGGAAACAGAAACAAAAAAAGTTCATTTAAATAAACACTGGGACCCCCAGACTGTCCCTCAACTTCTCCTTTTGCTTTACCATGGAGGAATTTAGTTATAGAAAGAACTGGGTTAGTTCCCATGCCAGAACTTTCCTTTGCATAATGCACTGGAGAAGGGTCTTGTAACTGCTGATTAGAGAGCAAATAGGATAACATTTTTCTTGAAAGGGTAAGGCTTTTCATGTCAAAAAGCCCTAGATGTGTACTGTCAAAACTAGGAAATGACAATAAACTAAATACTGAATTATGTGACTCCTGAATGTGTGTAATTTTTTCCTGGGAAAAATTTATATGGCTTTTTTATAACAATGCCCTCCCTGTCTTGAAGACTTGTTGCATCTCTCTGAAGGGATCAAAATATATGATGCTGTTGGTAGAGCCTGTCTGGATTCCCAGAGTCTTTTGACAAGATCCTCCTAGAAGTTTCTAAGGAAACTAATAATTTCTTAGAATATAGAATATGGGACACAAAAATGGTGAATCACTAATTGATTAAGAGGCAAGAAACAGAGATTATGAATAAAGTATTAGTTTTCTAAAAGGCTAAGACAGCAAAACATGTGGAAGGATCTCTGCTGGGACTGTAGCATTCAACTTACAAGTGAATTAGAAAAGAGAGTGAGCAGGATGATGAGAAATCCTGCTAATAATACTGAATTATTCACAGTATTAAAGGTGAAGTTGATCTTAGAAATGTATAAAACTGAGCGAATGGACTCAAAATGGCAGAGGATTTTAACTATAAATTACTGTAAAAAAATTTCTTATGGAGATAAAATAGCTTTACATACAAAGTTACAGGTCAAAATAGTAATGTGGTACTTCAGTAACAGGTAATTTGATGAAAATGACAATTCAGTCTCCATTATCAATTGAACAAAGACTGGTTTTTAAGAATTATTTGGAAAGGAATAGAAAACAGAACAATATGATTTGTTCTTGCATCAGTCTGTCCTTTGCCTCTTTTTAAATACCACATGTAGTTCTGCTTCTCATACCTCAGAAAGATTGGAAATCCTGGTTGAAATGGACAGGTTCAGAGAAAAGCAGAAGGCATGGCTGTATGTACGGAATATCTTCCATGTAACAAATGGTGCAATAAGGCAGGAACCTTTCAGGAAAAAAAAAAGAGTATGGTATGGGAAAGGTCTGTCAAGTCTAGAGTGGCACAGTGAATGGGGAGAGGACCAAGGAATTGGTCTTGCAATGCAAGAACAGATGAAACTGGCAGAAGGCAGGTTCAAAATAAGTCAGAATGCAGTTTATAGCTTTGCCAGTTGTGGATAATGAAGCTTACATATGTTCAAAAATTTACAGATAAGGAAGTTAATGAAATAGGCATCCACTGAAATTTAACAAGTGTGTAGTAACGTTGTCAAGTCCTGATGTGCCTTGGCCTGTTCCTGACAAGCTACTCTGAAATGTAAAAATGCCATGACTTGATTATTTCAGCAAAACTCAAGATAACATCATGTTTTTTCTTACCACTGGAATCAAAGTAGTTGTTTTCAACTTCCTTAACAGAAATGCTGCTGACAAAATAGAAGGGTTCTGGGGACAAAATAATGCCACTCCAGAGAAAGGGCACAAAGCTGGTGAGGGATCTGGGATGTAAACCCTGTAAGGATTGGCTGAGGGAGCTGGAATTGTTTAGTCTGAAGAAAAGGAGGCTCAGAGGAGACCTTATCACTCCCTACAACCACCTGAAAGGTGATTGGAGCCAGGTGGCACTTGGTCTCTTCTCCCAGGCAACCAGCAACAGGACAAGGGGAAATGGTTTCAAGCTGTGCCAAAGGAGGCTCAGGTTGGATATTAGGAAAAATATTGAGAGAGTGGTTAAGCATTGGAACAGGCTGCCCAGAGAAGTCATGGAGTCACCATCCCTGGAAGTGTTCAAAAATGAATAGCTGTGGCATTTTGGGATATGGTTTACTGGGCATGGTGGTATTTGGCTAAGGTTGGACTTGATGATCTTGGATGTCTTTTCCAATGACAGTGGTTCTATGATTCTGTGAATTTCTGCAGATCCACCAATTTAAATTCATATTTTATGTAGTAATTTTATCTACTCTTTATTATGTTAATATCCCAGGCATTTTCTAACTTCCATTTGTGTAGTGAATTAAAATTTTCAGGTTTTTGATGGCTACAAAAAGAGGTTTATAGGAATCTTACATAAGCTCATCTTGGTATGTCAGTGGGGCCATAGTATTGTCATAACTAAACCTTGTGTTTGCCCTTTACAAAAAAAAAAAAAAAGAAAAAGAGCTCACAATTCTATTCATCCATCAAATATTTTAAATTTTAAAAGTATCTCATTTTTCCTTTCTAACTCATAAAGTTGCAGTGCTTGTCAATGTACTCACTAATCAGTTCATTTATTTTAAGCAAACTTACTTGCAGATCTCTAAAGCCAAAAATAAATCCCCTTAAAAAATCAACAGCAATATATACTTACATAAGAAGTTTTTTCAGGCTCTAGTTGTAATTAAATTTTTTTAAACTCAACAGTGCCTTGAACAAAAGCATTCCAAATACTTGATTTACCAAGGAAAGCCAAAGGAGAATAAATCAATGCATACTTCCGAGGTAGGCATAGGTAAATGCATTGTTACATGCTGTTAGGTAACTTGACATCCCTCCAGGAACTCAAAAAGGAAATCTTGTGTACAGAAAATGAATAGACCAAATGGACAGAAGAATTTCACTGTCTGTCACATCCTTAGAAATTAAAAGAATTTGGAAATTGAGGTAATCAGATGCCGTAGTAATTATAGGAATGTAAATTATCCAGATTTGCAAAAAGTAATCAATCTATTTGTGCAGATGTTATGTCCATGCAAGTCTCACTGATAGCCACAGTAACAGTTTCTGTGCAGCAGTTTGTCTTATTATTCACATAGCATATATTTTTGTGACCAATATGGATACACTTCATATTTTCCTTCCACTATTTAAGGTTTAAATATAGGGAACTATATTTAAAATCTTCCATCCTCCTCTGTGGAGTTTGACAAATGTGCAGGTTAGAGAAGATATGGAACAATTTAGCAAATATGTAAAGAGATGAATGGCTTAGAATAGCCACTAAAAACCAGAGACAGGAAAGTATGACAATAAAAATGGTTTCCTATGTTTTCTTGGGATTCGAGGTTTGTTCTTGGTGCACACAAGACTTGTCTTGAGGCAGAATAAAACCTCTAAAATTCTTAACCACATTCTTGCTGACAAAACTTTTTTTCCCCAGTAATCCACAGTTCCAATTCTGTGTAAATGTTTTGATTACTTTTTATTTTACAGTTTCTAGGGCTACATAATTATATGGGGAAGCTGACAACAGAGTAATTTAAAATTGTGAATAGCTTGCTTTCTCACATTAACAATACCTTTATTTACTCTTTGAGAACAGAGCAGGATACCCAACACTTTGCCAGCTTCACACACTTTTGCGTTCAAAAGATAGAATGCATCTTTCATCAAGTAGCTGTCCTCTGGCCTATTGCTGTTTAATAAGTCAGGTTCAATGGTGCAGTGTAATTTCATCTCAATGTTTTGAAGAAATAAACTTTCTCAAGCCATAGATGACCTGCTCTAGGAGTAATTACAGTTGGCACGACATCATTTAGACAAACAAATGTGTATTTCTTTTCAGTTTAAAGGTCAGGAGAAATCTAGCAGAGAACAATTATCAGTAAGATAACTCTATATAAAATTGTAATATATTTGGTGTAGAAATGAGGAAAGAACTTGCTTTATACATAGTCCAGAATCCTACCACTTATGCAAAGCAGTGTTAATTAGAAAAATCGAAACTTCTGAAGTTTCTAAGCAAAGAATTTTGGCATCAGGTGCCTGTAATGGTCATGTGTACAGTGCACACATGTAAAAGAGGTGTAGGGGAGAAGGTTTGGGCACAGACACACAGCACTGCTGAAAGGAAATAACAGTATTTGCTTTTACCTACCTGCAGCCTTTTAGTGTTAGGCATTCTTGCTTTTTTTTTTTTTTTTTTGGTATTATATATTTCAGCAACATTTTGGGTGCTATAAAAAATGGAGACTGAAAAGTAAAGGGCTGTATGCATAGTGTAGGCATAGTAGTGATAGAGACAGACAGCACAGTAAAAGGCAGGGCACCACCAGGCATTAACAGGTCTTGTGTGCAGGTTCTTGTGTCTAAGATACATTGTGATACACACCAATATGGAAAGTCAGAAATTGTTATTTATTTTATATGTATGCAGGAACATCAAGGAAAGTTTTCAGTTTTTGTTTTTTTTATTTAAATTTCTGTGTCTGTGACTTTTAACTAAGCTATTGGTTTGGATGGTTTAGGGGTTTGGTGGTTTTTTTTTGTTGTTGTTTGTTTTTGTTTTGTTTTTGTGGTTTGTTGTTGTTGTTGTTTTTTTGGGGAGGGCTTTTTTTCGCTTTTCTGTTGCCCTGCTGGTGAAACTCACATTTTCACACTGTGCATTGTCTGAAAGGGACTATTATCTTGACTTAGAGAATAGGTTGCTGTATCATAAAACCTTCTTGTCTAAAAATCATTTCTCTGTGAGTTGTTTAATTCTGAAAAAAAAACACATCACAAAATTAATTCTGCTGAAACACAAATGCAAAAATAATATATTGTTATTCAAATTTTACTGTCTAACAAGCAAATTTGAATAAAGGCACTGATTCAAAGTTATTGAAATACATTAGAAAACATATAGAATTTCTCAGCAGTTTTAAATTACTGCAAATAATTACATTTGTAATCTTGCAGATTTTGAGCTTTAACATCTACAGATTTTGGTCATATCCCAACTGAGGTGACATATCCATGGCAAAAAATATGCAATAGAATTTTTTTACATTGAGACTGAATATTTTTACTAAAATTGGCAGCTCTAAACAGATAAAACATCATCCTTAACTTTTAGCATTAAACAGTTCTTTTGAAATGAAAAGAGTTCTTCAAAACTCTAAGAGTTACCCTGTGCAGTGATTTCAGCCAATGGTGTCTTATTGGTTTGGAGTGGTCCAACATGTCATAGTTCTGATCTTAATTAGGATGACTAAATGTCTGACCTCTTCATGGTGCTGGATCCAGCTGATGAAGAACGTATTTATGCCTTATTCTGCCTCTGTTTCTTTTGCTTAGAAGGCCTGAACTGTATATCAAAACTTACTCTTCTAAATATCTAGGATTAAGTATCTAAATAAGTGGTTTAATTTCAAAAGCTCTTAGTTCTCATCACACCCTACAAAGTTTTAGTGACCTTGGATATTTATCATGATTGAATCTAGAATTTTCTGATAACCATGGAATTTAACTTCAAACCCCTGTCAGACAGTAAAACAATCTGTCCAAATTAAAAAAAAACATATTCCAAGTTCTTCTTCAACTTTAAAATACTGATGAGGAACCTGCCTTACACAGTCAATGCAGAAATCTGTGAATTGCTCCAATTTCTTTAGGATATTTAATAAAATTGCAATTTTGACGCACAACCAGTCTGGGCCCTGTTAAAAAGGGCTGGGGCTCTGATATGAGCATATTTTGATTTTCTGCTAAATTCAGGGCAACAAATAAGCATTATAAGTATATATCAAAGGACTTCACTCTGAAAATTAAAATTATCAGTTAAAGCTATAATGCTTAAAGGCATTTTGTAGCTGTTTGCAGCAATTATTTTTATTATCTTTCAGTATAATTGAAATACACATTTCAACTTTCGGCAAATAAGATGTAAGTCCAAGATATTACAAATTTATTTATATGACTTTTCTTGTATTCACCCTAGTCATGTAATGACCTCTTCTTATTGGTCAGAGGGGGTTATCTTTCCAGTATGCTGCATAACAGAAGTATAATAAAAACCACATTTATGGAACACCTCTGTAAATCTTGCACACCTCTTAATTTCATAATCAGAAATTGGACAAAACAAGGCACAGAGGGAAAATAATTTACTCAACATCAGAGAGTCAACTGATGAAGATCTGGTTTGCAACTTTAATTCACTGTTCATTTCTAGGAATGCAGCAGAGCTGCACTCTGCTCTCTGCCAATAATTATTGACCTTACCAGCAGTGTTGACAGAAACATGATAATTGAATATTATTATTAATTATTACAAAAAAAATTTTTCCAGGAGGTTCTCAGAAGCACAAGAGAGTGAGAGAACTGTCTTCAGATTTATCTTCATATAATGTAAATTTGGATCTTCATATCATGACGATACATGTAATATCTGCATGTAAAAAATGTATAAGCACAGAGAAGGGAGACAGAGGGAACCACAGTACAATGAAGAATGAATCATCAACTGCAAGAGCAAGACTATGCAAAGTTTTATTTAGTTGTACATATACTTAGTTAAAAGCATATTTAGAGTAGATATTACTGACTCATGTCTGAAAAACAGCATGTTTTCAGAGACGAATTTGGACAAAACCTATGAAGTATCATTTAATGAAGTGATTACACAATACACAGATTTTCTCTCTGGTTATTTCAGTTTGTGATTAAATACTGTCTGTCTTTAATGCTTTAACCAGTGTTGGTTAATTGTTAAAATTTCTTTGCATTATGCATTTCAATTAAATAGATGTAATCTGGGAATTTGTTATTCTTGGTACTGCTTTTCTTGCTGACATAATGAAATTTGACAACTTTTTTTTGTGTTGGTTTCCTAATAGCAACATCCACCTTCTTTTTCATGGTGACTGTCAGTGCAGGAGATAGGAATTCTCTAACATCAAAAGCAGGAATTATCAATTTCTGGACAAAAATATCTTTCGCTTCTCTAAAAATTTCTTTCAAAATCATTATGGTTGTCTTGTTGACTTTTGGCATAAGCTTTGCATGTCTTGTGAGAAATCTCAGCAAGATGAACTTCTGCTTTGGGCACCAGCATGTCCATGCTGGTAGAGTGTCTTGGTTCCTTTTTCTACCCCACAACTTCAGGCCATGATAGTTGTTTTGAAAGTATTCATTGGTCTGTCATTGTCAGATCATAATTCAGCTGTGATTAAGTGAACAGAACAAGTTTAAAGTCTTCAGGTGGATTCCTTCCCTCTATCTAGATTTTTGTAGACCATACAATTAGATATCTTGCTCTCTGAGATGGCAACGAAGAATGTGTCTTTGAATAATTTGAAGTTCATCTTTAAAGACAACTGACAGCTTCTGTGTCAGGAACTTTGAACAACTTAGCCAGGAGGCTGTGAGGTTCATCTGATTTCACTTGCTGCATCCCTGGTTTAAGTAGGATTACAATTCTTTGTTCTGTAATATGACAGCTCTTTTTCTGTTCCTACCTCTTTTAAGTCTTTTGGTGGAAATCCTGATTTCTTCTACTCAAGCCTCCTTGGTCCACGTTGTCCTTTTTCACCTCCTGACCCCTCTCTAGTGGATCAATTTCCTTTCACCTACTGTGTCATCAAAACTATCTGAATTATTTTCCTTAAATCCTTCCATTGCTGAGTAAAGGATGTCATTCTGGTTTTGAAGATTATTCAGAAACTGAACTGTCTCCTGCAGTACCAAATATCTGATCCAATGATTAATGTGTTTTCAAGACGGCATTTCTTTCCCACCTTGTTCTTCTGTTGAAAAATAGAACGATGGGTGATGGGTGATGGGTGCTACCATTCAGTAATTTTGCCTCAATCCTGAAGAATAACAAGTATCTTTGGTTATGACTCTTCTCCCCTGACTTCCTTCCGATTAGTAAGGATGGAATTTTTTTAGTATACACCCCTCTTCTCTAAGAATAACTGAGGTATCTAATTTTAGAAACATTTTTTTCTTCAAAACCATTTTATGTTTTAACAGAAAATTTCAGAACTTGCTTCTGTTCCACTTATAAAGTGATGTCATATATTCCAGCATAAATCCAGCTGCTTAACTGGGGAATTGTAAAGCTACTTAATAATTTTGTAGAATTGGGGAGGAAAAAAAAAGAGCTGTGTAGCACTATATAGTTAATATTCTTTAATTTAAATCGATGATTTATGTAATTGCATTCAGATCCCTTTTATTTACACCCATTCATAGAAAACCATCAGATTAGTGTCAAACTAAAATAAGGAGAAACACACCATTGGTGTAGTATATATATTAGAATATTTTTGAATACAGTAATTAATACCTGAATCACACAGTTATACCAAATGTTCAATGGAAAAGCCAGAATTGAAGCTTAGATTGAAACTCATGTATTTCTGTTAGTTTTGTTTTTTTTTTTTTTCTGAAATCTATAAGCAGGCCTATGGAGACTGGTAAAAATAAGTCTTCCATTAAACTAATTTGTGTCATGGTTTAGAGGTTAATAGAGATTTTAAACCTGAATTTTTATAAGAGCCCTCTGGTAATATATCTAAATGCATTTTAATAGTGAGGGTAGAATTCATCTAAACCAGTTGCAGCTGTCTAAATGTTAGGCATATATTCAAAACCAGTTGTCTAGATTGCCTGTATGTTCATAGAAAAAAGGTAGGTTATATGAGCTGACATTTGTCATAGGTGGTTATAAGTTTGGGAGAGAAATCATTACTAATATCCAGAGAATCACAGAGCATTGTTGATGATAGGACTGCCATACATAGATCCTGTGTGTAAATCCAGGGAGATTGGTGGAAGTCGGGACTGCAGAATTTCGTACAGTGGAAAATTTCTTCCTGTAGTTGCTACTTGGTAACATACTCAAACATATTTTTTTTCTATTGATAGATCTCTTAAAATCCTCTGGTGCACATCCTGATTTCTTCTACTTAACTCTCTTTCATTCACATTGTTCTTTGCTAACATATTCAAAACCCTTTAAGAATTCAAAATTAAGATTGAGTAAACCTACAAAGATTTCGATTCTGATAAATATTACCATGTGTAATACTATTAAACAACCAAATTCCTGCAATCAGCTTGTTCACACCTACAGAGCTGGTAATGCAGGGTGAAACTGCCCTGTAGTTGGAGCACAAAGTGGTTTTCTTTCAAGTCAAAGAAATCTCCCACTATGTTTTTTACTATGAAAGTGAAAAGTATTTCTCCACTTAAACTTGCTACATATTTTGAGGCACAGATGTTTCAAATGACCCATACATTTTATGTGAAGGACAGTTTTCAGCTGGTGCAAATCAACAAATAACTGCTCTGAAGTCCATGGCACTGAGAATGTATGACTGAAACCAAACACTTGTTTTTTGCATAGCAGCAGTACTGTGGGGTCCCACCGTGGACATAGTATCAAAAAGTCCCTATACTGAAATGAGAACTAATTTTATTTCTAACTTCAATCAAAGCAGGCAGAAATCCCCATCCCAGACAATTGCTTAATGTTGTATTTCACCATATTATTTAGCCAAATTGTTTCTATTTCGCATTTTTGTGATAAGCAACATATTTTCCAGGAAAATTGAAATATATATGCAATATGACATATAAAACAATAATAGTTACAGTTCCAAACACCTCTAAATGTTATAGTCCTTTAATAACATTTTATGCATTTTTGTGCAGTACACTAAGACACTATCTCTGTTTACAGAAAATTCTAAGCATATTAAAACAAATTATTTAGGAATGCTACAGTATATAAAAGACAGCTTTTATGTAAAGAATAGATTGTCTGATCTAATAATTTTTTTCATGATTATGTAACTTTCTAGGTAAGCATAAAGAAGGGAATTGAAGAAACCCTAATTCGGGTCAGATAGTATTGTAACATAATCTTTACCTGGAAAAGAACAGTCAGTACCTTTTTTTCCCACCTATTAGACTGATTGATTATAACTCCTCCAAATGTGCAACAACAAGATTAACCTAACGATTTTAAACTGTGCATGCAAATAAACACCAGGCACCATGTGGAACAGGGATAATGTGGAACAGATAGTGTTCTATTTTAGTTGGTACAAACAGGAAAATAGTCTTTATCTGATGTAACTAAATATCCTATTTTTAATATACGAAACTGGATGATTAGCAGTCTTGTGATCTTAGCTGATAGCTTTCATATCAGCCAAATAATAAAAATTGCGAGTGAGTGGTGCTACTTCAGGGTTCTATGTAAAATAGTTGTTATTTAAAGCACAAGAAACCAGAAAATCAATATACTCATCTTAAAATCAGGCTGTTGTGCTTTTTACCTGGAGAAAAGTAATAACATGAAAAGGCCTCTCTCCAAAGTGTGGTGTTTTGGTAACAGTGTGTAAGGACAGCTGACCTGAACGTGGGAGCAATTTGTTCTCTGGGTAGAACAGGATTTACAGGCTGACATCTTGGGAAGGAGGCACAAATGTGACCTGGGATGAAAGGGCAGGTGGGGGTTTTCTGGCTGAAAAAGGCTTAGTTAGGAGGTCCAGGGGATTCTTGTATATCTGTCTTGAAAACAGGCATTTGTGTGACCTTCTACTGCTGATAGCTCATGGAGGAATGTATCTGAGAGGGAAAGTAATGAGCTCTTGATAGTGGGACTAGGAATTATTTGAGAGCTTTGGGAGAGTTTTTGAAGATAAGTGAAGTTTGTTGGCAGTGCTCACAAGGGCACACTTGTGAGGAGTATTCCTACCTGTGTGTTAATATTGCCTTCATTTCAAGCAGTCTTTCTGCTATGGATTGAAGGCGACTTCAGCAGCCACTGCTGCTGCCTGATACCCCTGCACAATCGTTAGGGAATGCTGGGACAGCAAAGCAGGGGATTTGATTTTCATGAATTGCTTGTTTTCTGGACTATCTGTGGCAACAGAAGGGGTTTTTTTCCCCCTTGAGTTTCCCTGAACTCCAAATATCCATTCTGACATGCAAGATAAGATTGAGTCAGTTTTGTGGATGTTTGATCTTGCTCTTATTTGGGGATGATGTCTTCCATTATCTGACGAAAGTTTTTTGCAGATTTAGAGATTATTGACCACTGTAATAACCTGCTAATACTTAATCTTTGAATCATTATCTAGTCTTCAGGAAAACATGTTAAATCCCTTTGTTATGTTTAAAAATTATTTTCTGTAAATTTGAACCTTCCAGATTAAGAGAAATTGTATATTGGCTAAAGTCAAAAGACATCCTAGACTGAGTGCGGCCATAGAGTTTTCAGGTAGTGCCTGTAAGTTCTCTGCACCTCTATGTTCTTAATTGTAAATCTGAAATATGAAAAGGAAAAGGCTTTTTTGGAAAAAAAATAAGCTATAATATTAATTTTAAATTAATTAAATTAATTAATTAAAATTAATTTTAAATTTAAAATTAAGCTATAATATTAATATTAATTTAGAGGATAAGACAATATTGTTATCTATAGGATAATTATGTTCCTGTGCTGTTTCTGTTGCTTTTACAATCCTTGTTGTATCAGTGCAACAAAATCAGGATGACAGGAGTAAAAAAATCATTTTGGCTGAAAGATCCATCTAGTAGGTTATTTAGCCTGTCCCCCAGAACTGTGATGAGATTGGCTGGCAGGGGATCATATATCTACTATTTCATAGTCTGTTAGAAAAGCAGGAAAAAAAAAAGACAGATGAGAAAAAAATGTATATGCCAAAATCCAGAGGGTGCCTCTTGGCAAAGTTTTATAGACATTTTAGATCAGTAACAAGAAAAGGTAGGTAGCTACACCCCATTACTCCTTCCTAAACAGCCAGGTAATTACTTTTGGCATTTTGACAAGTGTTTGCTGGAGTGAAGGTCAAAGCTGTCAGCAGAGAAGATCTATGCTAATCTGCTCAGCTGGAGAAGACTCAGGTAGCTAATGTTTTGTAATTAGAAGTTGTGGAAACCAGTTTCCACTGTAGTTTTGTATTGAGCATAAATGAACTAAATACAGAGTAATTTCATTTATCATAGTTCACAAAATTAGCTAAATGGGTGCTTAGGAGTAAACATCCAATAGGAAATTGGAGAAATATGGGAAAGCTGATATTGTGGTACAAAGTAAATGTATATTTGTATGCATATATATATATGTGTGTGGTATTATACATACACACACACATACATATTCATTATATGTGTTTATTATATATGTGTGTATCTGTCTATATATGTACACAGGGATAAATAATGATAATACTTTTAATTTACATTGGAAAATATAAGGAAAGAAAAGAAAGGAAAAGAAAGGAAAAGAAAGGAAAAGAAAGGAAAGGAAAAGAAAAGAAAAGCGAAAATATTTACTTATTGTACTTGATAAAGCTGCAAACTTTTGCTGGAAATTTCATATACAAATATTCAATGCATGCAAAATATTCCCATTTTGCTTGTGGGAGTTATCACTTCATCCAGCACTACTCTACGAATGGATGTCTATAATGGATTTTAAACTGCTAAAATACTTTAGCAAGGAACAAGAACATAAGAAAGAAAAAGCCCAAAACAAATACATGTATTAGTACAGTTATGAAAACAATGATGATTTTTAGAAAATGTGTCATTGGTTTTATGATTTTGATTGCCTTTTCATGGTGTTGTATTCCAGTTTTTATCAGGCTAAACTAAAAATTATTCTTCTCCCTTATCATACTGTTCTTTTGCTACAGAAAGTATGTGTATATATAAAGAAGACAGAAAGAGATAAACAGGGAATTTTTCAGAGGAGTTCAAGGTGTTCAACTGTACTCCTAAACCCCAGCAGCACCTCAAGTCTGCAGTGGTTTCACACATAATTAAGTGTTCATTCCTTCTGATTTTGCTTCCTGAACTAAAATACCTAATTTAGGTATATGGTGACCATGGAATTCTTACTGTACATGGAGGAAGAATGCAGACCTTCAAAAAGTAATGGTTTGGGACTGATTGGTGTATACTGTGGAAATGCAGATCAGGTTTTGATGGCATAATCTTAGACCTAAACCTAGTAAGATAAGGTTGCTATGTTTCAGTGGTTGCAGTCAGAGCTGGACTAGAAGCTCAGTGGTAGTGCTTAAAAATGATTTTTTTTTGCTGAGTAATTTTTAACCTTGATCAGATCTGCCAGACAAACTTGAACTGTTACCAACCAAGAGCCATGTGGCTGCAGCACTGAGGAAAATATTCCTCTGAATCCAGAGCAGAAAGAGATAAAGCTTTAAGTCTAGGTCTAAAGAGCAGTAGGTCCATCAGAAACATAGACTTCAATTGAGAAAACATGATTTTTTTTTCTTCCAGATTTTGTGACTGGGCTTTTATAGGAGACAGTTAAGCCTTTTTCAATTGTTATATTTTTGCAGTGAACCCAGAACACAACTGGTTTTGGAAAGAGACTGGAAAGTACTTCCTTTTTTTCCCTCTCCATCCTTCCTTCTCTGAACGGATTTTATGTATTGTATTATCCTTTCTGACATTTCTTTCCTTGGCATTTTTTCCTCTTCATGGGAATCACCATGTATTCATTCTCTTCATTCATTTAACAACTTGAGAGTATATTCCCCACCCATGTGCAGCAATATAGCTGTGAAACTCACATTAACATTAATGGGAAACGTGCAGCTAAAACCAACTACATTGGATGTAGTTACTACCCTTGGCTGTAAAATGGATTTGCACGTTCAAAAAGGAAGTATTTCCACTTGAGAATGGGGAAGTCAGACAAGTTATTGCGTTATTTTATATTAAATTAGCAGTATTTTAACATCATTTTTTAATGTGTTTGAAATTGAGAGATCCACCTGCTGTCAAACCTGTTATGTTGCAACATAATGTTTTCAAATTTAGGTGACATTTTAAGCAAGTAAGCTGTCTTTCACTTGGCAGCTCCCAACAGTCTGCTTTCCATAAGGTTTAGGAAACTATGTTAATGATTATTATTTGTTGGTAAGTTAATCCCTTTTTAACTTTACAGTTAAGAATCAAATGCCCCTCTCAGGTTTTCTGATGTAAGCATGGATAAATCCAAACACTTACAATGGTTTTCTCAGTCCTCCTGCAATTCTGCTTTTTTCTTTTAGTCCCTTTTCCTCTTATTCTATCCATGTTTTTTTTTTTTTTCTTCTGGCAGCAGAGCTCTCATAGAATAACTAAATATCTGAAATCAGCAGAAAGGACAAAAAAGAGCTGAAAGCTGGAAGATGTGGTAAGCCTAGAAAAGCAGGTACAGGTAGCTGTTTCCAGAAGTGACATCATGGATGAGAAAGCTGATTCTTTTCTCTGGTTATTAAACTAGTGATGAGGCAGTGTTTGCATATTTATCACAAATTTTTCTCCGACACTCTTTGCCAGTGTGAATAAGTGTATCCATCTCTCACTTTATATTGGTTTCTTGCTGTGTTACATGTAGGTAAGGAGTATCAGAGAGTTTAAGAACTCTAATTTGATGTTTTCTGTTAAACTGATATCCATTATGTACTGATATCTGTTATACTGCAAACAACCATAAATGTTAGAATTGGCAGATATTTGTGTGTAGAGGCATATGTACCAAAATGAATTATAACTTGCCCTTAAGAGTTTTAAACAAACTTAGTGGAATATTGCCATACAGTTAAATAAATCTCTGCTTTAAACAGAAGGCAGTAAATATCTAAGACTCCTCAGTCCAAAAGATGCTTACATCTCAGATTTCTTCACAGAGAAAAAGCAGAAATGAAAGCTATCATGACAGAATGGTCAGTAACAGAGCAGACAGTCCACAGCATGTTTTCACTGTCACATGTATACCTTCAGGGTCAAGTTCTGGCCCTCCAAGGAATACATTGAATCTGGCTTTTAGTGTGCATCTAGTAATGGCTATCAGGTTTTCACAGAATGTGCTGGTGCTACTGGTGGGCATCCCTCATGCTCCCAATTCCTATTCTGTATGGACATAGGCAATTCACACCTGTTTATCAAACAACTGTTTGTGGTTTAATGAACAGTGGTATTGTCAGAGGTAAAACTGAGTTTAGGGTAGATCCCTGCAGGAATGTGAAATCTATTGCTGGTCAAGCCTTACCCTCCTCCTGGCAATTACGTAGGAGCAATTGTCTGTGTTGATACTTAGACATGCTGAAGTTAGATAGGACATTTATATCTTTTATTTTTAAAAGCACTCTGCATTCTTTTGACATCTTTATCACGTTAAAGAGATAATTCCTAGAAGTCAATGTATATATTTCAAAAGAAAGTGAAACCAGTTGTATTTGATTTCCATACTCTTGAGCACTGCTGGAGGTATGATACATGGCTAAAGGAGCCAGATATGGTCATTCATGTAGAAACCAACCCTGGGGCAGCATCAATTTTTACAGATTTTAAGTGTGCTGTGTCTTCTTCTGTATAGTTCTCAAATTCTTTTTTTCATATTTGAAACTTCAGTCATAAGAAAATACGAGGAGTTCCATTATGTTTCCATTCTTCCCCATTCTGTTCAGGAGCTGTTGTACCTGATACAAATGCACTTGAATGCATCTTCTATTCGTGGAGATATTAAAGAGTTCTTGAACATGTCCCAGGCTGTGCAGACGGGTTCTGCCCTTGTGCCAAGGGAGATGGAAGTCACAGGTCTCCAGCAGTATGCCAGGGAGCCTAAGCACTCCAGTGTCTTTTTCAGAATTGCATTTTAGAGCCTGGTATTTATCAGGGTAAATCAAAATGATTTAGGGTGAAATAGTTATTTTTAATTCTGAAAGATGACCAAATTCTTAAAATATTGTCATACAGATCCTCTAACAGTAAATGTGGTAGGATACAGAGGTAGGTTGTGCCGGCTTAAAATATCTTCCACGTTTTATTTCCAAGGATGTTTAAACTTTCAAAATGTTCTATATCTGTGGAGCTGACAATTTTCTCTAGGAAGATTTCTGGAAAGATTTTAAGAACAAAAATTCCCTTCAATGTTATAGATTTCTGATTAATCCTGTGTGAGGATTACCAAATTTAGACATGACATATATTTTGATTGTTAGCTAAGTTCTTCTGACAGGATTTTTGTATACAGAAATGAAAGAGTTCCTTTACACTTTTCATGTCATAAACCAGTCAAACTTTTCATAAGTATGCTTGGCTAGCTCATTTTTTATCCTAACCCTGGCATATTTCTTTTGAAAACATTGCAAGTAAAAGCATGGCATTCTAATTTCCTTTTTTATTAATATTATTATGTTAGTTTATGAACATTCTCTGCTGCTTTCCAAAATCTTCTCCATTTTTAATTTTTAGGGCATAATTTCCCATATTTTAATAGAAGATATTTCTTTTTATCTGTAATTAAATCCATAACTTGTTATTCTCAGAAGGTTATTATGGATTGTGACTTGACTGTTGCAAAAAATGACTTAAAGAGGCTCCTAATATCAATTTAGTGTAAGGATTTAATTTATTATTCATTAATTTTGTATTCACTGTAGTAGCAGTAATCATTATGAACTCGTTGGGTAGGTATGAGACTGTCAGGCACACTATATTTCCATAGGAATTCAGTTCATTAGTTGTCTTTAGCAAAATATAAAATACCATTCATGCATTATTGCTGTCACTAGTTTCTCTTTATGATTATATGCTTGTTATTTTGCATAAATATCTTCATGTGTGTAAGCTGTACTGGAATTTAAAAGTTTCAATACATGCATAAACTCCCTTGTCTGTCCTTATGGCAACATAAATTTTGGTGTTTTAAATCAAGATAGCTTTACTCAATTTATGACAGTATGCAGGCTAATTTCACTTTTTATTTTAAAGAAAACACTTTCAAATATTGTCAGTTTGCATTGGCAGAATGTGTTGATTTTTTCATTCATAGAGTTCTGTTTTTTGAAGAAAGCTTTCAGTTTAGCAATGCAGAATTCTAATTTTTATTTCAGACTAATCCACAGGTTCATCAAGACATGTAATTTCCTATTTTAAAATGGGAATTAATATTTTCTCTCCATTGCTATTTTATATTTTGAAGTGTTTGGAAAAAACTGTAGTGGATTTTTTCCATAAATTCCTCAGGTGCCTCGTTCTTAACTGTCCTATGTTTCTGAAGCTGTGTCCTTTGCCTGGTAAATGATCCTGCTAATGTTAAAAATGAGATGACTGAACGCCTTAGAAAAAAACAAGTTGTGTTGAGCATTATGCCAACTAATTACAGTGGCTGCCTTGCAACTCAGTGTTGAATTGGGCTTGTCCTTCTGAGCACGGACCCAATCAGTCATGGTCAGTATTGTGTCAGCTAACTCAATTCTTTGTAATCAAATTTAAATGTAAGAGTGGATTTCGTCTCCTCTAGCTCAGGTGTCTTTCTTTTTAGCTGCTTTAAGTATAAGCCAGTCAACCTTGGCTCCCGTTACAATCAGTGGAATGTAATAAGTGCTTCCAGAGGGTAATACATTTCATCCCAAGAGAGGTGTCTGTCTCATCTGTAACTCCTATATCTCATCTGTCTCATGCATGTCTATCACACTTATGATTGGTGTCTAAGATAGGTCAAGTATATATTGTCCCCTTGAGGATCCTGTTATTCTCATTAACTACAACAGGACTCTTGCTTAAATTTCGGACTAAACAACGTCTCCCAATGAAAGCAAATCCCTCAGATCTCTTTCAAGCACCTTTGGAGCACATTTCAGAATTAATATAGGCATGGAAATTTGTTGCTATGGGAAGGGCAGCATTTTTTGGAGCAAGGTATTTCTGCCTTCCCATGTACGAAGAGGATGGATTGTATCTCACTAATCCCAGCATGGTCTGGTAGCAGCTTGGGCACTGAGCAATACTTTGGCTGCCAAAAGTTCTTTCAGAAAAGTGGTGTTTTCTCATGGCCCTGAGTCACCTCTGCCCACCCCATACTGATATCTTAGGTGCTTGGGTCACCTCAAAGGGCATGCGCTGCTGTGTTTAGTAAACAGAATAAATAAGTGGGGGGAGAGGGCAAAGGGTGATATTTTGTTGCCTGTAGCTTTTTAAAGTAATTTTGAAATGGTTTATTCTACTTCACTGCACATCTAGCTTCTGCTATGGGCAAACTCCATTCACTTTAAGAAAATTAAGTAGTACACTTAATAACCCCCTTACAGAAATTACTGTAGCAGTTTCAGTGCTTCTGTGGCAGACATTGGCTTTGACTCCCTTCGAAGCTGGCTGCCATTTTTTGGCAAATGATGGTATGTGATGGAATTAATGTCACCAGTTTGCACATCAATGCATGGGAACAGAAGGTCTTTTTGAAAGATGTTTTCTGGTAGGTTGCAATTGATATTTAAATCAATTTCTTTTAAAGACTACCTTGGTTTTGATATAAACTGTGTCTTACGTTTACCTTTCTTCCCCATCCTGTTTTCCTTCCACCTCTGCAGAAGCTCTTCGCATTATTGGGGTCTGGAGCATCTCTGAGTGTTCTTTAGAAGCAAGTGGTTTTGCAAAATTATGTAATATTGATAAATAATGCTGTTTCCTACACAAACTGCATGTATATAAGCAAATCCTTGTCTAAATTGCTGACAAGAACAGCAAAACACAGAAGTGAGACTTGAAAACCAAAATGCATACATTCTAAAATTCTCCTCTCAACTTGCCCCTGAATCTTGGCAAAGGCCCTCGTGATTTTCAAAGATAAATAATCCTTATTTTTTTCTTTGCTGACAATATTTATAGCAATAAAAGCAAGGAGATCCTTTCAGGGGTTAACTAGACTATAACTTGAGTCTCTGCTCGTCATCACACCACTGAAGTTTTCCCATCATGTTTGTTTGTCCTTCTAGGAGAAACTTTGGTTTGTCTATCCCCTTCCCTGGATATTGAAGAAAATCTGGGCATAAAGCATGCTGCCAAGGAAAACTGTTCTTACATTGTGACAAACCTGCTGGAGGAGTGTGTCTAGGTCAGCCTCTGTTAGGGACACCTTCTGGAGGTCTCATGTAGCCACAGTTTGCACTTGGTTAAAAAAACCCCAAAACACAGCAACATTAAATTTGGAGAGTGAGAGAAAGTAATGTTCTATTTGGAACACAACAAATATTTCAGCATATGTAATTCTATCAACTGTTAAACTTAGATCATTAGGCTAAGCAAGCATGCACTGTCTTGTCCTTTTTATTTGTGCCACTTCCTAAATAGATATCTACCATGTTATTAAACAGTCCTTTTTATTATTTTAAGCATAATTTCAATTTTAGTTGTGTTGTGAATAAAAATTGCAAGTAATCCAATTTTGGATATATCTTAGCAGCTTTAAATGTCATTGCCTTTAAAAAATAAGGAAGTAGCCATATGCTACTAAATCACAGATGTGATTTTTGTCACTTTTACTCAATGTGATTTTCAATTTTTCAGTATTTTCTTGTGATTTTTCTTAGCTTTAATAGAGACAATATTACATGCATTGTTGGTTGAATTGTGACTGAATCATCTCCCTATTACAGGCAAGTGGAGTCTGAAAGTCACCAACTGAAAAATTTATACATTCCCTGAAAAGTACACAGTGTGACTCTTAGGGCACTGAGAGTTAAAGAACACAACTCATACAGCTTTATTAACAAGCGAAAGATGCTTTTCTCTAATGCAGTTGGAGTTTTTAAAATTTCTTTTTTACATACAGTAAGCTAAATCTTGATTGTAAATAAACTGAAATAACATATTTTTTATCCACTTGATATGCAATTTCACACTGCTGTGAAAGAGAAATCCCCTCTAGAAAATCGTCTATGTATGCTTCTTTTTCACAGCAAATATGGTCTTTTATTCTGTGTAATAGTTGATTTTTTTTCTCTCAATAAACAAAAGCAAAATCTATTTTCATTGAATATATTTACTGATCTATTCCACCATTTTAGCATCCTTTATTAATACAGTGGGAGCTTATGCAACCAACAGATATGTCAGTATGTCTCTGCAGGCTCTCAGGCTTAGATATCTTAATTTGAGAGCTGAATTCCACTCATACCTTCCACTGAATTTAATGCCCTGGCACTTTAATGCTTCTCAGTTATAAGTACCAAAAAATCTGGCAATGTTTATTAAGTGTAGATCTTCCTTGAGTTTTCTGCAGAAACTGTGAGAGACACATTTTGGATTGCAAGCTACTCTTAAACAATGCTTAAGGAATGAAAATAATTATCTTTGTTAAAATAAGAGCTGATTTATGGCTTCCTATTAATAATTAAAACATTGATAGTTGTTTGATGTTAAATAAAGTTCCATAAAGGAATATCATTAAATTTTAGGAGGTAGAAAGGAAGAAAAGGTTTTCTTCAGGTGGTTTTTTTAATGTGATTTCCCAGTAACAATGTTTTGTACTTTCATTAAGCATCTGTACCTGGTTTCCAGCAAAGATAAAATAAATGCATAGGTCCTTGATTTGAATCCACTAAAATAACAGCTTTCTTCTTGCCATAGTATTTGAAAATTTTACATCACTTATCACTATTAGTATTATAACGTCATCCCTTTGACAGCAGTTGGAGCTGTAACAATAAATTTCTGTTTTCAATTTATTTTAGTGCATTCACAGTTCAGACTGCTATTAATACAGACTGAAGGTTGTGATATAGATTGAAATTTGCTAAAAACCTTTTTTCACATTTGACTTAAAACTTAATTCCATTCTGTCAGTATTAAATCTGTCAAAGAAACATTCTAAATAGATGATTTTAGATACTGGAAAATGCAGAAATCCTTTCTAATTTTTTATATATATATTAAGTGAACTAACAGAAACAGTATATGGAATCAATAACAACCACAGATGTATGTCAATTATTTTAACCTGTATGAGACCTGTGCTTTTTGCAATTTCAATATAATGTCATATAATTGTCCAGATGTTTCTATTATTTCACTATTTCAAATCCTAAGTTTATTTTGAAATGCCCCTCAATTACTTTTCTTATTGCAGACTCTAACGTGATTTGTGTAGTTCAGTTTCTCCTGCTACAACACTCATAAGTCGAGAGCACCACAATGGTAATAACCACATGGAATAAGCAATTGGATAGGTTATCTCAGCCATAGGAGACACACCATTGCTCTGCAGAAAATATCTCCATGCTTTGTTCCTTCCTTTGCTGTTGTGGTTTGTGTGAAATCAGAAGGAGATTATATGGGTCAAATTAACCACAGTTTATTTACATGTGAGACATCATTAAATTAGGGGTTAAATTGGCCTTTTTTTTCTGCCATGCTCAGTGGTAGCCTAATCTTATTTCCATCAAAAACACTAGACTTCAACTTGAATTCTATGTTGAATATATCTAGTCATATACACATACTGTGTTTATTCCCTCTGGCCTGTACTACAAACCATGACACAAATCTATATAATCAGTCTTCCTGATTAATTTCTTTAGGTGAAATCTCAGCCTCCTCTCAGAAATGCACTTGGTCAGGATGAAAATATGAATTCACTATTTTCTTCTGCCTTAGTGAATTTGAGCTATACCTTTAATCACAATGCTGGTAAAGTGCTGGGAGGAGATCCTCAAGGATCTCCTTTCCTCCAGGAGCTGTTAGGCTTTGCATGGAATAATGGAACATTCACTGACCTAGAGTACATGAGAGCAGAGGGAACACTGCACTTTAGGAGTTTGATGAGTCATCTCCAAATCCTTCCTTTTGTTGCAGGTTTAATGTAAATTAGTGAACTATACGTTGAAAAAACAATTGAAAAGGAATTCTTCTCTTTGCTGGTTAGGAAGAGTAGCTACAACATCCAGTTGTGAGACCAGTCCTTATTGATTGACCACGATGATTTTTCCAATTTTGGGGAATTGGTTTGATCTCTCTGGCAACAGTATAGTTTCTTCTACTGTTTCATAATATGTGCTAGCATTAATGCATCTTTAGAGGTCTTGGCTCCATGCTTCGGAGGGGGTCCACTTACTTGTTTGTTTTTCATTTGCAAGGAAGGTCAAAAAGTAATGAATAAATGTCAAGAAAGATCACTTATGAGAAGTGGATGCTCTGCATAATAAACATTAGCACATGTTTAACAAAAAATTTCCTCCAGTAGAAGTCATTCCCATATTAATTTAATCCTGCTGTCTAAGATAATACAATCTCTTTGAAACAGTCTTGATTCTTAGAGCATAGGGACCTTTTCTGGATCAGAGGCCAAATTTCCATTACCTGATGAGCTAATCTGACGTGACAGCCTCATATGCAGATGGGGAATCTCTTGTCAATAGTTTTCTTCAGAGACAAAGAGAAACAAATGTCTATATTCATTCTCTCACTTCATGCATGAGTAACATTACCTTTCTGTCTCCCTTTCACTCTATTCAGGTAGTCATTGAGAATTTAAATATAAGCTTTTGTGTTTCTGAGTTAGCTTATGAATGCAAAGCTGTTTACAGAAGACTGGCATCCTTGTCTGTTTGTTTAAGTACAGTATGTATTTTGACATGTAAATTTACATGAGGCATATTTAATCAGTCACAATGATATGCTAATTGGATTCCTGTATGAACGGCATAAAAACAGCATTTGAAAAAAAAAAAATTATGGAGGGAACTTATTACCAGCTGAGACACTTCCTAATCAGTATTGTGCATCATCAAAATGCACAAGAATAAAAGTGATAGATTTCCAGTACTTTTGTAACCAATTAAAAAAAAATATGAACAAAAGAAAAAAACTGTCTTTTTCTGAGCGGCCTGGAAGTTAGAAAACAGCAACTGAAATCCATAAATTAGAATGCCAAAAATCTCTCAAATGCCTCTGCAGGTTTTGGATGTTGTTCACTGACATAATTTGTGTTCTGATAAGGTTATAGGTTGATCTTGTCTCCAAAAGAGCACTGACATTTAGACTTCAGCTCTGTCTGCCCTAGGGATTTGCTCAAGCATTTTGAATATAGTTTTTTTAAATATATATTTTTATAAGCAACTCTGACTTTTTCAGGTGCCAGTGGTTCACTTTCAAGCAAAAGCAAGCCACTCCAATGTAAGCCAGCTACTATATATCCACATGTATAAACCTACAATACTCTCCCATTCCTCTTCTGTTTATTTACCACTGGTGCCTGAATTTCGCTGCTAATTAAAGTTTTAAAGCTGATAATCCTTATCAATTTATTTTTTTAATGTACCTCTGGATCTATTCCTTGGTGATCACATCAGACTGTTTCTCATTCTAATTTCTCTTTTATGGATGGCTATACTTACATAATTTCTAGCATAATACAACATATTAACAAGATTAGCACCCTTAGGTTACCTGACTGATTCAACTACTCATTTCTGGCCTTTGCTGAAAATAATCTTATCTTGCTTGCATTTGACTGCACAAGAAACAGACAATGACAGACATAGGTAAGGCCACAGGATCTCCAAATTAAGGGATTTACTTTGGAAGGAAAATGAAGAGTTTTCCCCGAATTTAGTCCAAGAGTGGGGAAGCAGTGAAAGTTATGCAAAACTTATAAATGATGAGCTGGTAGCCACCAATCCTAACCAATTGGGGAAAATGCATAAATCTCACTTTTCTTGCCTCAATAGAGTTTAGCTACCTCAATAGAGCTGAAAATTAGGTTTACCGAGAATCCTGGGAACAGAGCTCTTTCTGAGGACGAACAGAAGGAAGAAAACATAATAATTCTTCCCCAAAAAGTGAATTCCTCAAGAGTCCACACATATCATACCACAAGAGGAGTGGAAACCATAGTTTTCCCAGCCTGTAAGTTTACTCTGGAGAGCAGACTACTGGGTGTTTACAGGTGAAAAAAGGGGAAGGGAAAACATTTTTCCTGTCCTTTCTATAGGAACCTGCCACACACATCTGGGAGCTGAGCAACACTGGCTTCAGAAATGCCTGACACAGCCAGACACTGGCCTGGTGGTTGGGGCCCTCAAGGTGGAATAGGAAAGAATTCAGAAATTTTATTATTGTGCGTACTAGTTTCGTACCTCTCAGTGATGATGGAACATAAAAATATAGAGGCACTCTTGGAGAAAGGAATGTTTTCTCTTTGCTGTTGGGTGTCCTAACTACCAAACATTTGAATGTACTTGTGGTTCCTCCCACATCAACTCCTACATTCACATTGCGAGTAATTTATTTATGTGTATGTTGGATCAGACTTTAATATATATGCAGTTCAGGTGAATGCATATGCAGCCTTTGTATTAATGACCCAGTTATAATTAGAGGGATGCTAGGAAGAGCTTTTCCTTTTATACTGCTAACATAGAAGGAGGAAGAGAGTTGGTGCATCTGTGTTTTTGTGGTTCAGGGAACTCCAGTGCTTTCTGGCAGTAACACCAATATATTGTGCTGACCATATATAATTTTTGTTTCCTAGTTGTTGGCTTAATTTACACTTTACCAATACATGTTTAGGAAAGTAAAAGCCCATTTGAAATACAAAATAGGGAAGCAATTGGTTTAATTGGTTAAGCTGTAGTATTTTAGAAGTTACCTCATTAAGCTGATGTGCATTTTGCTGTAGCCACTATTATTTTATTTTCACTAGCTCAGTCTGCTTTTTTTAGCTGAGGATAGGGGAGCTGAGAGGACAGTAAGTGTTTGGTGTTCTCGTCAGTCTTCCACAAATTAAGCTCAAGCAGTTTGTCATGAACACTTTTAATTTAACCACCGTCACTTGCATGATCTTAGAAAAGTCCCCTATATCTTCTTTTAAGTGGAAAAAATAGCAGAAGGCCTAACACAGAGAGAAGGTTTTCTGAGCTTTAATAAAGTTTGTGAAGAGCTGTGCAATCCGCAGGGTTCTTGAGCAGAAACTGTGTAACATGGGGTACACGTTTCTGGTTGCACAGCTGGTTAATATCCACCAGTAACTGGCTTTTATTTCCTTCCTCACACTCTGTGATCAACATTAGTAAATAATTACATTTCTTTACTCTCAGTAGTCTGCATGGTGCTCCTGAAGTTGGTGTCAGCTTTCTTAGGTGGTAGGAAAGTAAGTATTTCCTTTGCATGGCACAAAGCGTGAGGAAGGTTTGCTGCACAATTTAATATTTTGTGGTGAAAAGTCTGGGTCTCCTTCACCATAGGTGAAGCCAGAACATGTGTACATTTTTTTTTCCTTTGCAAAGTGAAGAGGATGCTTAAGTTATGGAAAATTGCACATTGTGTGTGCCTGTATAATGTATGGAAAATATATTTTACCATTTGAATCTTACTGAGATTTCCACAGTGTGGTAATAGCGCAAAATTGCTCAGGCTTCTTTGTATTCAACACCTCTGCTTCAGCTTCTGCATATTTGTTGCCTGACTGCAATCTTATTAAAATGTCTGTGTGTCATGCTATAGTGTTCTGAACTGTAAATAGTGTTTTAAAAGTTTCCATTGTTGGGTTGTGTCTAGATAAATGGCATTGATCATTGGCATGATGAGAGGGCTGGAGCACCTTTCCTACAAAGACAGGTTGAGAAAGCTGGGGTTGTTCACCCAGAAAAGAAGGTTTAGGGGAGACCTCACTGCAGCCTTTCAGTACCTTAAGGGAGCCAATAAAAATGAGGAAGAGGGACTTTTTACACAGGCAGATAGTGATAGGACAAGGGCAAATGATTTTAAACTGAGAGAGGGCAGGTTTAGATTAGATATCAGGAAGAAATTCTTCCCTGTGGGGGTGGTGAGGCACTGGAACAGGTTGCCCAGAGAAGTTGTGGATGCCCCTTTCCTGGATTGCACAAGAAACAGACAAGGAGTGTTGAAGGCCAGGCTGGATGGGGCCCTGAGCAGCCTGATCTGGTGAATGGCACCCCAGCCCAGGCAGGTGGTTTGGAACTAGATGGTCTCTAAGGCCCCTTCCAACCCAGGCCATTCTGTGATTGTATGAGATATTTGATGCTCTTATTATTCTGGAAATCAATTATTATGTTATCCACAAATGTTTCTCTGTAGATTCTGCAGTGTCCTTTTACCAAAGGTGAGGGTTGCCAACAGCTGCACCTCTCTGCTGGGTCACAGAGTGCACATAGGATGTTTTGAATCACAGCCTGCCCCAAAGCTGCTGCACCAGTTCCCTTCCCTGTGCCTGTGGGATCTATAGTTGGCTTGTGAAATCACCATCCCTAGAGGAAATTAAAAGTTGTGTGGATGTGGCACAGAGGGACATGGTTTGTGGTGGGCAGTGCTGAGTTAATGTTGGACTCGATCATCTTAGAAGCATTTCCCAATCTAAGCAATTCTATGATTCTGAGATTCTAGCATACAAAATGTGCAAAGGACAGTTGTGAGCTCCTTGTTGAGCTTTGTGGAGTTTAAACTTCAAGTTTTTACATTGAAGAAAGGTGATAATCTAATCAGATTAGCACATCATAGAAAGCCATGCCAGTGAGTTATGATTGAAATGTGAGTTCTACATAAGAAAATTAATACAGAAGAGAATAAAAATAAAAAATATATAAACAAGCAATAAAATGAAAAATATAGCAGGGGGAATACAATAGACTTACAATGGATATAGAGACATGCTGAATGAGATTATAAATGCTGTGTCCTGTCTGGAGTAATTGCCACATCTATGTTTTTTGACCCCATTAATGACTGTTTGATGGAAGCAGGCAGTCAGGGAACCTGTGGGCAATTCAACTCGGTCCTGAGCGCTGATGAAAGACTTGATTGATAATGTTTCTCTGAATGAACTGCTCTGTAACAGAAATCATGTTTTACTCAGATTCAACATGCCAGCAAATGCAAAAAAAAAAAAAAAAAAAAAAAAACTCTTATTTCCCATCTTTAATTTAAAT
>VZRZ01007791.1:593960-673664 GCA_013398175.1 Climacteris rufus | reverse complement strand
AAAAAAAAAAAGAGAGAATAGTTTTATATTTATTAGCAATAATTTTTTGCTGTCCTTGTTACCTATATCTAATTTCCCTGATTCCTTATGTCTCCCAAAATTCAGGAGGGTATGCTAAGGCCTGCTTTTTCTTTTGCAGTAGAAATTTATGGGCTATTTTAATACAGATTAGTGCAAGTGCAATACCAAAGCACTGTAGGTGGTAAAACCCAGTTATCATTTGTATGATTAGTTTCACCTTGTAGCCGTGTCTCTGAAAAATGCAATTAACAGTTTCATATTCAGCATAGCTGGCTTTTATTCCTGCTGCATGGTGTGCAACATTTGCATCATAAAAAAAACCCTAATTGGTAAACACAGCCTTGCCAGATTCTCTGCAATTCACCCAATTCTCGTCCTGTTAATTGGCTCAGCTTCAACACCCGTTGGATGGGTTTTCAAAGGCAGCCGCAGATTAGAGAGCTTGCAAGCACTTGTGTTTCACAGGACTGACTCCAAGGAGACTGAGGGAGGAAAAAAAAATATTTTAAATGAATGCTGAATGCAGGCGAGCTCTCTGGTCCAAGGGTTGCCATGGAAACTGTTTTGTCTGCTAATCTGATAGCAGAGTGTATGTTTATTGGTACACATCTCTAATGACCTTCAGAGCCTAAACTCAGCTGGAAAGTAGTATTCTACCACTGTGGTCAGAGACAGCAGCTAAGTGATTACATCCTAAACTCTATTATTGTACCTTATACTGTTGTCAGGTGGGTTGGTTTTTTTTTCCCCTTTGTTTTTGTTGTTCCCTGCTATGCATTGCCCCAAAAATGACAATTTGCAGTGCTTAGATGCATAGCTTTGGTAGCAGACACCGTGTGTCAGGTACAGGATGTAAAGTTTTTAGGTTGAGGTCTTTAAGCTGGAAATTCTAGTATTGCTGAGCTGAGGAAATTTGTCACTTTTCTGTCTTTAATAATGGCTTACTTTAAAACAGCTGTGATTCTAAAGAAACCCCATAAAAACAGATAAATTTAGTATGATGTGTTATCCTGGGAAAGTAGGGGGGAACCAGATATTCATCTTCTTGATAAATAAACAGATTTAAACTCAGTTTTTTAAACCTGAGCAATATTTTTTCTCCTACTATTAGAAAAGGTAATTCTCAAAATTGGAGTTATGCCTTTAAGTCACAGACATTAATTATAGCTGCTTTGCTGAGAGTTTTTAATTTTGTAATAATACTACACAAACTTATTATTATTGGAGCAATTTCTAGAAGCATACAAAAACAAATTGTATCCTAATTAACCAAGCAATCTTTCTTTAAATCTGGGGGTGTATCAGTGTTGACTCTGCCTTAATTACCAGCACTGCATGCATGGGTGCCGTACGATAGCCAATTAATACAGGAGCTGTCAGGCTCATACAGAGAAGGATTGTGGGTTTGTTTTCAAATCCTACAGAATAAATGGCACCTCAGGCTTGTGCAGATTGTTCATGTCATCCTCCACCAGGTATAATTTCGACCTCTAGGAATTAAACATTAACTCAGCTCAGAGGAATGGTAAGTGAGAAGGTGCTGGAGGAGCACCATCCAGGCTGCACATCTCCTGCCTCCTGGGCATGAGGAGCACGTGGCATGGAGTTTATGGGAGAGCTGGAGATTCAGGAGATGGGCTGGCTGCTGCCTCAGGCCACTGCCACCCTTGAGCTTCGCTGCTTTTTGCCCAGATGCAAAGAGATAAATCTGCTGCCACACTTGTTCTCTTGCCCTGTGAGCAATCTGCAGGCTGGATCCCAGGCTTCCCAAGGGGCAGATGGAGGATGCAAAAGTAGAGAGATCCAAGAGAGAAACACCTAAGCATTTAAGACACAATAAGAAAGGAAAGTTAAGGGACATAGTAGATGAAAATAGGCAAGGAATATCAAAAATTCAGAAGTGATTTATCTACCTATGTCCACCTACATTGGTGAAGGCCACCAAAAAGAATGAAGGAAAGATCTTGAAGCAGAGGAAAATGTATAAAATAGATTCCAATGTAGCTGCTATTAAATAAAGGAACTATATGAATTATTTTGCCTACCAGGATCCATGATTTCCCCACTTTAAAATCTTTGCTTTCAAGTTTTGATCCCAGTCATTAATGAGGAAATAAGATAATTAGCATACTTTAGCTACATTCCTGTTTTTGTGATCCCCTTTGTTCTTTTGTTATTATTGTCAGAGCTTAGGACATGGTGGAATAATTACATACCTGCAAATCTTCCTAGTGGTGAGGTCTTGACATCTGCAAATCTCACCAAGTGTCAGCCTAAATCTGTGGTCCTGCAGACACTGGTCTCCTGCTGCACCTCTTCCTTGGGGCTGCAACACCACCTTCCAGGGGAACAGGGATGAAGGCTGTCTTCATAAGGTATCAGGTGTCTCCTTAGCTGAACTGCAGTCATGTATGTCAGATCTTCAAACTCAGTTAGTGCACAGAATTTTTTTCTAAACATTTTCAGGAAGGAGATTTCCATCCCTTCTGGTCCTTCCCTGCCTATTCTTCTTTGCCAAAATTTGGTAATTGAGTGCGGCATCAAATTGCCTTGTCGTCGGAATGCTTCATTTCTAGGCTTGACCCTCTCCCCATTCCAAGCTTTGATCTTTAAAAATTAAATAACTTGGAGATTAATATCAACCCTTCTTTTATTTTCATCCCTATTAGCTGTTATTTTCTTTTGAAAATATCAGTCCCTGCATTTATGAATTTGATTTAAGCCTTTGGCTGCAGCTGCTGCAGTTGAGCAGAGCTGTGAGCTAACTTAGCCGTGGAGGCAATTCTGAGCTGTTTGTTTGTGCAAGGGCTTCAGGAAGGGAGCTGCTATATGTTATTGGAATAAAACAGGTGTTTTCATGCAGGAGTCTGATTCTTCTCTTGATGAGATAGAAAAATGCATAAAAGTAAAGGATAGACTGGTTTGGGGTTTTTTATCTCTTTGAAGTGTTGCTGACTTTCTTTACAACAGCTGACTTACATTCACAAAACCAAAAATCTTCAAATCACCATCATGTGCTTCTCTTTCAGCAATTAAGGCATTTATCTTCATATATGTTTAAAAAAATACTGACAATGCTTTCTATTCTGCTGTGTGAAGAGTATCCAGGACCCTGGGCTTAACCAGAAATTGATTTTCTTCTTTTTATTTTTTTTAAGTGGAAGAAAGACGGTTGCAATTTTATTCTTTCATTTCTGTCATTATTCCTTGAATGCAGTCCTCCAGTCAGCTTCTGAAAGGTGCTTGAGAACCCTGATTTTTTCCCCTAAATTACCAAGTTATTAATGATCAGCTTTGTATCTCAGTAAGGAGTGCAGTTAGGGCTACTTACTTAGTAAGCTGTTCAAAGCTAATTTCTACATCTCCTTTAGAGCCCCAATCCCAATGCAAGTGAAGTCAATTGAAAATCTTCAGTGCAGAAGGACAAAGTTCTAAATTGTCCCATTTCTTTTAGTTACGGTTTGCTCTGAAAAAGCTCCTTTTTTAAAAAAACAATCCAGTGGCCGTTTTTTGCTTGAAAAGCATGGTTACAGGAAATGTATTTGCACTTTAAAGGAGATAACGGAGCAGAAATGGAAAGCTGAGTTTTGTCCCCTGAATGAGAAAAGGATATATGTGAGTACTAGTGCTTTTTTAGAGTTTGCAGAAGTGTATATTATGTCTCAACAAAAAAAATCTTTCCTTAGTATCTGATTCTAAAATATGTGTGTACCATTACTATTGCTGTAAATATTTCTGCTAATGTTGATTGAACAGACCACTGTTGAACCATTTTTTAAAATATAAGGATACCTGCCTCAAGATGCACTGAAAGAGTATTGAAGTTCCAGCCTTGTATTTTTATAGAAGATAAATAGAGTTTATCAGAATGAAAACATAATTAACTCTTCTGTTTGATGTAAAATATTTTTAAGGTCCATTTTCCAGAGCACTCCAAGCATTTTCAGTTTTCAGACTGATGAGAAAAAAAGTGCCATTCTCAAAATTCAGAGTCCTTTTTTTCCTTTTTAATATCTGATGTACAAAAATAAAGAAACATTTCTGTGCCAGATTTGTCGTTTTTCTTATTCTTGAGCAGGTATGCCATGACACAACTGATTTCACTCTTCAGTAGTTCAGGTTTTTTATAGAATTCTAGAATATCTGGGAAGGGAAAGAAAAATCTGTTTCTGGTCTACCTGAATAGTCTGTTCTGGATATTGCCTCTCATATTTAAAGTGTGTAAAGAATTTGAACTATTTTTCTGTTTATGTTAGCCATCATTGAAACAGAGTCATCTCTTTGATTTGTTATTCACTTTGGTTGGTGATAATTATTGCTGGAAATCTAATTAGTTTAACCTTTCTATATCACTTTCAATTGAGTTTATCTATATAGAGAAAAAAATCTGTAAAAGGGCATTAGGTCTTTTTTTATATTTTATACACTGTAGAGTTTTATTCCACAGAGAGGATCCAAAATATTTTTGGGGGGTTTTTTGTTTTGGTTTGGTTTGGTTTGGTTTGGTTAGTTTGTTTGTTTTTGTTTGTTTGTTTTCTTCAACTGTATTGAGTGAGAAGACATTGTGACATTCAGGAGTACTCAAGAATTTTATTCATTCTTGCTAGCTTGATAACTACTGTGGTAGTGAATCACTGTTGAGTCATTATCATCAGTTATGGAGTGCTTTACTGATTTTGTCCAACTAATGGATGGGAGTTCTGCTTTTCTGTGCAAGGCTGAGTTAGCCAATCTCATTATAACACCCGCGGAGTAACTAAATCCACACGTATCAACCTGATATTTGTTTCAGGAAAAATAGAAGTGCCCTATTATAATTTGAGAGAGATGAAGAAGTTAAACGGAAGAGAATCTGTCTTAAGAATGTGTCTGGCCTTCTGATGTGTTCTAACATGTCCATGTTCTACTAACTTGCCCAAATTTTTGAAAACACCTTGCCAAAAACAGTGGTTTGTGAAATAATAAATAAATAATTCTCACCTGATTCCTGTATTTTAGGATACTATTTAATGATATGCAGGGAAAAGTTTCTCCACGGTCTCATTCTTACTCATGTGTTTAACTTTCCAACAGTTAAACTGTATTTTCAGGACTTCAATTGACTGCAGTAGAGAATTTCAAGAAAAACTCATTTCCAAATCATTCCACCTACATCTTTCTTGTTTTACAGAATCTCTTAAGATAAAATAAAATCTTTGTGCTTTCTTGACCTTTATTTAAAGAAGGCAAAGCATTTGACATATATACTGAAATGAAAATGCAGATGAAATCTGAAATCTTTTCTTTTCTCTGCATTCCATCTGGGCATAACATCATGTGTGGTTTCGACATTAAATTTGCTTGAGAAGCAAATTCAGACTCAAACCTTTGCCTCTATATACATATATGTACACATAAAAGAATATGCTCAGCATGAGAAAATGGTCCTACCATTTTAAAATTCTATTTAAATTTCCTTTTGTTAAAGATGTCACTCTTTGTAATAGAAAATGGATAAATTAGTAGTGCTTATTTCCTCTGCAACACGTGTAATTATGTCCCTTAATTCCGTAATCTCTAATTTTATAAAAGTACGAACAAATGATCACATAAGTCTAGCAGCTCCATCCATTTCATATGAAACATCCATTGCTTTGTGACTTCAAAATTTCTAAAATAGATTAACCTATCCCCTATCAGTGAAAGGGCTGTTTCATGAAAATACTTCTTACATGCTCGTGTTCATTCAAAATTTACTCTACCAAGCAGCTCAATGTCCCGATGTCACTGTTTGCACAGTTATCTTCAAAGCTGATCCTCCTCTCAAACAAGAAGCCCATTTTGAATTTAAAGTATAAAATATTCCCATTAAAATTCATAGAATTTGGCTTATCTATATTGTTCTGAGCATTTGGCATTTTAAATAATATAGTAACCTCCACAAAAGGCAAGATAGATGAAGAGTAATGCCAAAATGTCAAGATTATGCTGCTTCTTCCACTCTGTCATCACACTGCACAAACACTGCAGACAAGTTACTGCCATGCTAAAGGGCCACACAACATGAGAAAACCACAGAAATATAAATATATGCAATGAATCAGAATCTATGACGTGCATATTCTGTTGAGATAGATATTGAAATATCCATATAGAAACACAATTAGTTTCTTACTGATTCTTCTTAGAAAAAAAATTACCTTTACTTCATGCTGTTTCAGATATACATCCAGAGTACACTTCTGTCCTCAGCTCCATATAGTGAGATCAAATGACAAGTTTATCCTTCTCTCAGGTAATCTTCTGACCCTACAGCTCCTACTCATCACCAGGGGTTTCCACAATGGATCTGACTTCCTTACAAACCCTCCAGATGGAGACACTGGTGGCAATCAAATAATGACTTGAAACCCATTCATGATGTATTTAGAACAAAAGCATGTCAGAGGAGAAGGACATAATTTTAAATTTATATTGCATCTGAGTTTCCCCAGCCTGGACCCAAGACTGAGCCGTGCTTTTGGACAGGCTTTGCAGAGTCCTGATTCCTTTATCTCTTTGCCAATCCAGACTGCCTTTGACAGAGCTTGTCCTCTCATCTCTAAGCTCCTCTAATTCAAACACTTCCCCTTCCAAGCTCAAAAATGCAGGTTTGTATCCCCCCTGGATATCTCACAATTTGGTAAGTTAGTACACCATGCTGGGGTCTCTGCTCGCCATTGTGTTGTCACCCTGTTTGCTTTTCCAGACACTTCCAGTATAGGCTTGGTCTGCAAAGCTCAGTCACAGTAATTTCTGCCACTGGTCTGGACAAGCACAGTTTTCATGGAACTGTTGCATCTAGCACTCATTACAGAGCTAGATGTCAGCTCCACTGTCACAGATGTATTCCTCAATGACGTGTTATGGTGCTCCAGCCTTGTACTTTAAAAAGCTTTGTTCAGTTTGTAAATATTTATTTAGTGATCAAAGTCTGAAAGTAGCTTTCCTTTCTGATTTTGGGGTTATTTTTTCTCTGTCTAAAGAAGGTTTCACAGTTAAATGCCACTTCTAATCTGCTTTTCTGTGTCTAGAGTATATTTTATTAACCCTTTTTTTTTGTTTTCTTCAGTGATAGATTAGTAAATTCCAAAGTAGCTTAGAAACATTGCTTAGTGACCTTTTTGTTCTTTGCATTTTTTGAGGAGAAATCAACAAAAGACAACAATAGTAACCTTTCCATATTCATTACCATAAGCTGCACTGACCTTAAGAAGCAGTCTTATGATTCCACACTTGTATACAGGGTTCGGCTGCTGTGTGTATTTCAAGAACTTGACAATTTTTCTCTTCTTAGGGCTCTGAGGGACTAAGAAATTAGATATGTTTAAGTACCTGTGTATTTGCACAAAATGGAATGAGGGGTGAATCAAATCTTATATTGTAAAATTAACCTCTTGTGCATATTCCTGTAAAAAATCAACTTCTAGGTGATATTAAGTATGAAAGCTTCATTGTTGGGTTTGATTTATTTAAAAATAGGATTAGTGCTTTTAAAGCTATTTTTTGAAAGAATGAAAATTAATTTTAAAAAATATGTTTTCTTTCCCTTCCATTGAGAGGATAGGCCAGATGAGGAGTATTGATATACAGAAAATAAGTGTAAACTCAGCATGGATGAAGTTACATTATTGGATTAAGCTTGATTTCTGGAGTTTCTTGATATTTTATTAGTCTTAAGCTAAACTCTACATTCTTTTCTGGGAGATTTTCTATAACAGGAAATAAAAAAATATGTGTAACTTCTGATGTTATCTGATTAAATCAAAATAATTGCTACCTCATAAAGCATTAAGTGATGATAAAACTATTGTATTCTCTATGGAGCAGCCCCGTCATTTTAATACTGTATTAGTTGGTGATATCTTAAAACACAATTGTCAAAAAAGACAGACCTTTATTCTGGCAAAACTCTAAACTCACTTCTCTGTCCTCTCTGTCCTGAATAACCTGAAAAATTACTATGTGCCTGTTTTGCTGCCTCCATACACACCATCCCTTTCTAGATTATTAATGAATCTATTAAATAGCCAGTGACCTAGAAAGCAACCACAGGATGCCCTGTCATTAGCCTTTCACCATGATAAAAATGCACCATTTAATCATATTCTTTGGGGTTTTTCTCTTCTGGTCGTTTGTTCTCTGAGGCAGTGTTTTCCTCTTTACTTTCTATTTTCTTACCTATACTCATCTCTGGCAACAGACCTTGAAAAATTATTTTGGCAATCTGAATAAGGGTTGTCAAAAGTTTATTCTCTCTTCACTATTTTATCAACATATCACAAGGTGGCTAAGATTGTAACTCTAAGACGTGTTTTCTTCCATACTAAACCAAACCTAAAGATCTTGCTTGTTTTTTTCTGTATTGCTCCTATTACTGCCTCCTCCATAGTAAACACTAGGGAGTCTGGGCTATGCAGTCTTTTTTTATTAAATATATAATATAAGTTTTAAGGAAAAGTATTGTACTTGTAATCTAACTGAGGTTCTCCAACAATTCCACTGGCACAATTGTTTGAGAGGATGTTACAATACATGTGAGGGGAGTGGAAACGGTCGTTGGGGACATTTAAGATGGCTATTCTAGAAAATAACACATAGAGCTATAGTCTTGAGACAAGGTATGGTGTTTCTTCACAAAACCAGCACTGATTAGCCCCTTTATTGTCATCATCTTCCAAGTATTTTGTTTTTCTGATTTGAACTGCCATTTGCATTCACTGGTCAGTAATCCCCTGGAGTGATTCTGTATCTCTGCGTTGATTTTAAATACAGCTGCAATGTGCTGCACGCATCGGAGAACAGAGAGAGTGTGCTTTATACACACTTCAGATAACTTTTAGATGCTTTTTCAGAAGCTTGCTGTTTGTTCCAGAATGCCTGGCACCTCTGTATTGGTAGAATTTATTCTAAATTAGTAGAGAGGAGCAAGGGTCTCCTGTTTCACTGAGGCAAAGGATTGTTTGCCTTCTCAGATGGACCTTTCTCTTCCTTGACTGCTTTATTAACCTGTGATAGTCTTGAGCAAATTGTTCTCATTCTCCTCATTCTGATGTCCTCCAAATATCTCCTTTTTGATTTTCACAGTAAGATAATTTTAGACTCTCAGATTTTCCTCTTTTAGCATGTTGGCTGTGGCTCTTGACTTCCATTGGGGTTCTACATGTTCATTACAAAGTTTAATTAACTTCATCTAACTTAACTGACCTCTTGAATCTTGCCATTGCAAATTTATTATTTTCTTCCTGATTTCATCACCATGCACTTCTCCGAGTAGCACTTGTTCTTCTGAGTATTTTATTTCATTTCTGTTTTTCCAATTCTGAGTAGCCTTTGGGCTACCATACCTCCCGAATTTCTCCTTTGAAAGTTCACTAACATGCGTTGTTTTGCTAAAAATACCCTACAGACTGTATCTGGAATGGGATTGCCTGTGGTAGGATCGTAGGAGCAGCAAAACACTGTCATTACCAATGCTACATCTTTAATTGCTCAGACTTAATGAAATAAACTCTTCTTTGCCTTTTATATTGGGGGTTTTTTGTGTGTGTGAGAAAAAAAAAGTCTGTCAGAGAAGAAATTACAATTTTACAAGATTATTTTCCATTAAGAAGCCAAAGTGCAGTGCAATAGCACTAAGCCTTGGCTTCTGTTTGATAGAGGAAATCCTGTATTCTACACTAATTCCATTAAAATGTGATCTTTTCTGTGTGCTGGAGCCATATAAGCAGTCCCTTGTCACCAGAGGATGTATAAATGTCATCCCTTAGGGTGCCATTCGTCTGAGTGAACTCTCGTTAGAAATTAGTAGTCCCTTTGTAGTCAAAACAGTGGAAGTGCCTCCAAAGAACAATCCATAAAGTATATTTTACAATTCCTATATTCGGCATTTGTCTTTTGTTTTAAACACCACTTCTGGAGCTGCCCGCCTGCCTCCAGCAACTGTAGGGAGAGCCAAAACAACAGACACGTAGGTGGCAAAGCTCAGTGTAATCAGTCCCACCATTACTATCGTCTCAGGATTCACTAAAACCTGCAGCTCCCAGTGCCACCACTGGCTCTTGGGCAGCTCCTGCTGTGTCCATGGCTTCTGTGGCAGAAGGGAAGAGGAGCAGGACTTTCCCTTAGATGTTTTATGCTATGTAACTAAAAAGGTCATGATGTTATATCTGTTTCTTAAATGTTTTTTTTGCTAGATATCTATAAAGGTCATGTTTCACCACAGCCTGAGGTGTCTGTCCTAGCCGGGGAACTGTGTTAGCCTGTTTCTATTCCCAACCTGTCATAAAAGACATACTGCAGCACAAGTTGTGTACTTAGTTACAGTAATGTAAACTCTGTTGTTCTGAAAACCAGTGCATCCAGTCATTCCCCAAATGTTGATAGGTATTCTGTGTTCATAAAGTATGGCTGGTGCCTTTTACTGGTTGGGGTTTTCTGTCTTGAAATCTTGTTACCCTGTGATAATTTTGCAGTGTTTTTTGTTTGGTTTGTTGGATTTTTTTTTGAACTGCATAGATTCTAGATGTTGAACCATCAGAGATGCCAGGGTTTTTTTCAAGTTTCTGTGTCTAAAAAGGAAAAAAAAGAAATTTGAGCTGAGGACTGGGTCTCACTCCTCTGCCCTTCATAGAAATACTTAATGTATCCCTGTTAAAAGCTCTTTTGGAAAGGCATCTGTAAGGCCTCATGGCTGCTCACTTTCTGGTTCTGCATAAGTTGCCTCATATAAGTTACCTCCATATATATATATATATATATACACAAAACCACATATATGATATATATATCATATATATATCATATATAGATATGTATAGAAATATCTATGGGATATGTGAGAGAGCTGCTGCTTTGTAGTTATCATTGCCATCTACCATTATGGAAGATGTTAGCTTCTGCTATATCGAATGTCAAACTTTGGTTTGGACTTTATGCATGGTAGGAATGGGAATGTAACTGTATCTTTCCAGTCATACAACCTACCTTCAACCTGGGAGGGGAAAAAAATCAATAGTAATAATTCTATCATACTTTGTGGCATTGAGAATATACTTAGAAAGCCTGATGAACTGTCACTGTTAAAGGTCCAGTGCTGTAGTTCCACTACTTGAATTTTATCAAATGCAGGAAGGAGCAGCAGCAAGCTCTGAGGGAGTAATTGCAAACAAGAGATCTTTCCCTTGATTTGATAGTATGGATTGGATGATTTTCCAAATCACTAATTCCTCAGTACAGCGTATGGCACAGGTGGCTGCTGATAACTCAAGCTTGCAAAGAGTCACAAAGCTGACTTGCTCATGGCATTGCTGCTGCTGCTGCTGCTTCATATGTTGGTATAAAATACACAATGATGCTCCTAAGGAGGAGAAGGGACGAGAAATGATAACAATAAATCAATAATCTTTATTTGACTTCTCTTATCTTTGTTCAGCTCAGTAGCACAAGAAAATGAAAGCAATGTTTTTTGTAAGAAATTTGGATAGCAGAGAGCACTCAGCCACCGTGAAAGTAATTTCGTATCTGGAGATGAGCTGTGAAAGCAGCTTTTCTGTTTATTTGAGGGATAGAGCCGAGCGGCCAAATGTGATCATGGGCAGTTGGAAAACAGCAGAAAGGAGAAGCTGCGTGTTTCTAAGTGTCTTAAATCTCTTTCAGATTGGGAGAGCAATCTCATGAGGAAACATTAAATATGGCACACTTCTTCAACCTGCTAAATGGTGGTAGCACTGCCATCATTAGCTATGAGTTTATTTTGGTAGCATGCAGAGATCAGACTGTATAATTACTACACTGGCTCTTGCAATATGTTATTGGCTCAAACCTTGGCAGACACACAGTAGCTGAGCAGACTGACCAAGTTCCGTCCCAAATAGTCTGATTTTTCAGGATGTGCAAGCCATCTGACACACAAAACCCAGAGGTTTAAAAACTTTTGACAAATGTCGGGTGTGAAAGATCTTTTTTTTTTTCTCTCTCCACTACCACAGCCGCCTCCTCTTGTTTTTCATTGTAGACCCAATATTGGCGTATTAATACCCCCAGAACAAGCATATTTCTTAATAGAGTTCTCAATCCAGCCATATTATTATCGTTATCTCTATGGTCATCATTAAATGCATGACAGCAGTTTATAGGCTGCATAGGGAAATATTTGCATGTGGATAAGGAAAGTCTGTTGTACTTTTTGACCACCACCTAAAATCTTCCTGTCACAATATGGTCGTGTATTGGTCTAAAGGGAGGTGGAAAAGGCCAGAGCAAAAACTCCTACCAGCTGAGACTATTTAACCTGCCATCTGTTTCCAAACTGCCAACTAGCCCCTAGTTAGTGAGGAAGCTGCCATCCCGTTAACCCCAGTGAGCAGCATGCTCCTGGACTTCAACTAAGTTGAGGCAAAATAGGAAGAAATGCACAGATTTTAACTTCCGTGCTTCTTTTCATCAAGAGCCTTTAGCATGGAGCACCCTTATGAGAGTAAAATGGCAGTAGTAGCACTTCTGAGGTTTTCTTGTGTGTTATGGATTCTGTGTAAGTATTAAATGAGCCTTATTATGAAGTCAAACACGTGGGAAGGGTGTACATTCAAAGCAGGCTTGTTCTGAGCTGGCAAGATGATTTCTTATAGCTGCAGTATTAGCAAATGTTTCAAACACCTCTTTTGTTTAGCAGCTTTGCTCTTACATTGCTTTGCTTTTCAGTTAATTTATTGGCTCTGATAGCGCTGCAGCTTGGACTTAATCTCACCAGACGGTGCTCACTAAACATCATCGTAGATGGTCTGCAAATGGAAAGGAGACCTAATACAATGAAGTAACTATTCCCAGCAGTTCTGTAGGTGGCACTCTTAGCTCTGCATCCATCTGCAACCCAGGCCTTTACACAGTGCAAGTTGTTCTCTATAGAGATACCAGGACCGGTATCTTTGTTTACACTCACTTTCAGTAGGCAGTCTCTATGCAAATCATACTTTTAGAGTCAACTATTTCATCTCCACGTGCTGTCCTAGATTACTGCACTGTAGTGCTGTGTTCTCCTGAACTCTTAATGGCTTGTAGTGGTGGCAATATTCATTACTGCATTATTTCTTTTGTGATAATGGGTACACACATTTACTGAACATAAAAATTGGTGAGTTTATTATTACTGCTGTTATGATTACTAATGGGAGCTCTGTGTGAGTTCTTCTGTTTGGGCTCATACCGAGTGCTACCTGTAGTTGAAATAATCCCATTCAGCCTGTATGGTTTGGCTTGGTGGGATTGAGGATGGCTGACTCCACTCAGTGCTAGGAGGCTGTCAGCTCTGAGAAGTTAAATCCTGGACTTTTGCCCCAGGCTTGAGCAGTTTCCCTGACTGAACAAGGAGGGGGATATCTTTGCTCACAGCTGAATACTGTCAGACCATACGTGACAGAGTAACAGCTGCATCGTGCTTGGTGGTTCCAAGAAAGAATAATCTTTAAAAGAAGCCTTATCTTTTAATCAACATCTTGCTCAGGTTATGGGTAGAAAGAGACTAAAGATGGCATTCCCGTTATTAAAAATAATAATAATAAATAGGTGACCTGGGACTGAGCTAGTTTCTCCCTCTGTTAACAGCTCAATCCTCCTTCTAACACAAACTCCCTTGTTTGTGAAGTTCCTGAGGAGTGAATTCTGACATTTCAGCCACATCTGAGATGCAAGACCTTAACTATCTAGCCTTGGTTGAAGGGAATGACTGAAAGGAGAATCTATGGGTGCGTGCCTTCTTGAACTAGTAACAATTTTATCAACTCACTGACATCAAGAGATGTAAGACACTGACACCACCTCAAAGGCTTCCAGCTTGTTAGCCTTTCACACACCTATTAGGATGTTCCTAGTCTGGCTCATTGAGTAAATTCAGTAATTGTCTTTAAGAGATGTATAGAAATCTGAAAGGTGGCTGTCAGCAGCACGTTAGAAGCTGCAGGCTGGTTAGTAAAAAGGGCACTGGAAAGCTGAACAAAGCAAAACCTTTACCTGCAGCCACAAAACTTTTAAAATTCCTTCCCTGTTTCGGGCAGCTTTTGAAATGTTTCCTGTAGTAATTATGTATATATACTGTATAAAAGAACTTTCAGAATATCTACTTCAACCACAGAAATCTTTAGGTAAATATCATAACTAAAACGGCATTGTATATTTCTAAAGAGATAGATGGGAAAAAACATAAGGGTGTGATGTGCTGGCACAAATTATACCTTCATGATATTGCATTGTAGAATGAAATAATCTTATCAAGGGTCTTTCATTCCTGAGGTGAATCAGATTAATAAAAAAGTAGAGACAATTTCTTTTTTTTCTTTTTAACTAAGCATCCAAATGATTAGAAAATTTAGAAATTCAGACTGGAGATGTAGAAGATATTTGTACAACTGTAATTGGGGAAAATCTGCTTTTTGGAAGACTTTAAGAGGTAGGAATTTCCTCTTTATCTTGACTGAGTAGAATTTTCCTTCTCATGTTTTCTGCAAAGGTCTGTAGGTCCACTTGTCTAATGCACATTCAGCATAAACGTGCCTGAATAAGAGCTACTGAATGCAGGTTCCTGAACACACACTGAGGCCATTGACTCTCCTACTCCTCATAAATGTGCAGACACTCTGCATGGTGTGGTCTTGCTTTTAACATAGCATGAGATAGCTGGTTGTACTTGTAGTGCTGAGAAAATACTAAATGATAAAATGCTCACTGCCTCCACTGAGTTTAGGGATAATTCTGGAACACTCCTCCTGAAGGCCTGGAAAGTCTAACCTGTGTCTTAATGGCAGGATTAAAGAACAACAAGATCATAGTGAGACCAAATAAGAACTAATGCAAAAGGTTTGCCTTGATGTTGCTGGGTGATTGTCTCACCACCTGTTCCTTCTGGAAGCTGCAGAAAAGGTTTCTGAGTGGAATGTCGATGGCCTTGTCCTCATCTGTTCTTAGTCTCCTTTGAGCTGGGCTTTGGAAGGGAAGTGGTCAGGGTGTTTTCTTCCAGGAGACAATGCCTCCCCACAGACCTTGGGCAGTTATCCTCAGCCTTCCCAGACATATGAGCCACAGGCAGTTTTATTTCTTGGAGTGGCTCTCCTTTTCTCTCCCAGGTGCTCGGGACCACACACAGCTGGCTGCCAGTCAAGCCCCACCTGTGTGGGGTTTTGGCTTCACTGCAACACAGCTAAACTGGTTAAAATTAAAACTCACCACAAACATCAATGCATTTCTCCTCATGTTGACTTCATACCATGACCAGGCATGAAACTCCCTTGAGTCTTGTAAGCTGATTCCAGATGTTATGTCATCATCATCTTTCTGTCTCCTCAGAAAGTCACAATGCAATTAGAAAAAGTATTTTGGGATGAGTTGAAAGGCAGAAGTTTGCTAGCCATTGTACCCTGGTTAAACGAGGAAAAAGTGCAGCAGATGCAATTTGTTTTCAAGAGGAGTTTAACAAACATTTCTGCACTGAAAGAAAGACTTATTACAGCTTGGCTGACAACAGTCATATCCTTACAGTATTCAAATAAGTTTGTTCAACTGGAGAAAGACAACTGTTAGGACTTGTGCACTGAAAAAGTCTGAGCCTATCGGGCATGAGAAATAAGATACAGTTTGATGGGGAACAGGATTTGTGAAGTTAATAGGTTTTGTTTAGCAAACTACTGTATGATTTACAAAGAAATTTTTTAAACTTACTTCAGCATGCTATGTAATATAACATGACATTTCTATATATGACAGCAAAAGATTCAGCATTCAAACTTCTCACAGCATGACTCAACACCTCCTGACAACTCAGCAAATAACAACAAAAAACCCTATCTTTAATCAATTCCTTTACCCAGTAATCTCAGTTGCGATCATAAAGAATTACCCATTAGTCTCAAGTGGGATCACACAAAATCACTCCAAGTCTTTCATGACTTCATAATCAGCTTTTTCCACCAGAAAAAAACCCATAAAAAATATATATGCAACTAATGAAAAGGTAAACTCCCTGTGCACACATTGACATAAATGTCAAATTTTAATGATTGCCCTCTTTGAACTTCGGACAACTCATACATACTGTGGGATCCTGCATAGGAAACAGTAAATGTCATCAAGACAGTGCATGGGATGTAATATATTATAATAAAAGGCCAAATGACTTGAAAGTCAGGTTTTCTTGCATTTTTTATGAAAGAAAAATCGATTCATTTTTGTCAAAGATGTCACTAAGTCATAGTATAATTTTTGTTGCAAAATTGAAGTCAGTGACCAAGACTTGTGTTCCTAGAGACAACTAGACACTTTTGGAAATGCTTCTCCTAATTAAAAGATACCGGCTGATTCAACCAAAAATGCTTTCATCTTTCATCCTGTAGAAGTTGGTACATGGCCATGAAAACTGATTTTTTTCCTCCTCTTTTCTCTGAGCTTTTGCAGGCTTCATCTGCAGTATGGAAACAGACTATATTTTTGGCTGAGCAGAGACCCTTCTGTTGAAAATAGCTTTGATATCTAGGAAAGGATTGTGGATGCATCTCTGCATTTGACATTTTTCTTGAAATGAAATCAAAGACATTTTTTATTTCACTGCCTCTGATTTTTATATATTTATATAAAGGTATATGTGCATTTGGAAAAGAATGAGTAACTAAAAGACAGAGAGATTCCTTTGAATTTTAACTTTTTCCTTTAATGATTATCGGTGCTTCTTTCAGAGCACCTCACTATAAGAAAATACATGGTAATGCTTAGTGTAAGCCAAGAAGCTAATCTAACATGCCATTTATTTTGCATCACCAAAATGATTGTAAAATAAAAATGGGAATGTAACATAAATAAATCTGAATTCTTCATTAGATCAATCCCTGGACATGACTAAATACATTAATTGATGTTTCCACTGTAGTCCTATCAGTTAAATCCTAAAATTGCAGGGGTTTTTTTTCTTGAAGTCAGCATTTTCAAGAAGTCAGTGTTAATTTAATATATATAGAAATTAATAAGTAGGAAGATTTGGGAACTTGAAGATTCCCCCCTCATTGTTTCACATACTCCAAATACACAAGCATTGGTGGGTACAAGGGAGAAAGAAGGAAGGATCAAACACAATATTAATTTCTGAATTCTTTGTCAGGAAATTCACAGCAGAACACAGCAAATTGGCCATGAACGTTGGAAAATTGTGTGCACGATGCTCGTTTCTGGAGTTTGCCCTCTGTTTTAGGATGTAATATATATGAAATTGCTGTGGAAGGAGAAGAAGAAAGAATGTGACACAGAACAGCAGGGAGCCTGTTTAAAAACACAGTTCAAGCCTCCCACGGTGGTACAGTTTAGCTGTGCAGGGAGAGGAAGCAGTTCCCCATGAATCCAAGCAACAAAAAGGGCATGACAGAACCACAGGCTTGATTTCAGTGCCAAGGGCTCAGCAGAAGCAGATCTCTTGGCTTGGCACCCTTTTCCTTGACAGTAGCAAATCGAGTTATCCTGACTTCCCTGCAGGGGAGACAAGCTCCAGAAGTGCATGGGCTGGTCTTGCAGCAGCAGCTGAGCACTTGGAGCAAATTAGGATGTCGAGTTGTACCAGTGACTTCCATCATGTCACCAGTTCTGGTGGAGCCAGTGCCCAAAGGCAGGATGCTGGAAGGGTAGGTGGGGTTGGAGTTTTGAGGACCAAGCAGGCATGAAAGCGAAGTTGTGAAGCCAAGACCTCCTCAAGGACATCTCAATTTGTTCTGATTTTCTTCATTCTCTTGCATCATTCCTTAAACATAATTATTCTTCATCTGCCAGTCTTTGTTGTTTGCTGCTGTTCGTAGCATATGTGGAAGCAGCAGCATATGTGGGACTGGACAGGAAGCACACCAGAGATGCTGAGCAGCACACACAATTCTCACAGGCATGTACTGATACCCTGTATCAGAGGCTCTGCTAGTGTAGAAGCCAAACTTCACACTAAATAAAGGTAAATGGTTTTGACAGGAGTAAGAAAACAGATGCTGGTTTCAGAACCAGGCCCTATGACTTGTTTCCGTAATTTGGAACTGCTAAAAACTGCCATAGAACAAACTCCTGTGAAAAGTAATGCTTGCAAAATTAAAATAATTCTTCTCAATTTTTTGTTCATTAAAGTTTTCTGGTAATAATTGCCTGCCCATATTTTCTGGAAGTAAATTAGCTATCCTAGGGCTCAACAAAGTGCTGTGGATTATCTGTAGGTTGATTCTGTTCATGTTCCTGTTCAGGGTCAGTTCAGTTCAGATGGTCTATACAGATGGTACCATTTACTTTTTAAGAAACAGCCAACACAAAAGGAGAATGTTAAACAAATTCTTGAATTAAAAATCCTTGCACACATATTGTGTTCTGAGACTACTCTGTTTGTATTTAGTTTGAGTCTCACAGTTCTTTTCTTAAAAGCTTAAATTTTGAAAAGCTGTTGTTTCAAAAGAACCCTTCCTCCCTAAATATAGGAAATATACTTAATCAAACACAGAAATACAGGCAGAGAATTTCAAAAATTCTCTGAGAGTGGAGGGTAATAGGTATTTAGGAAGAAAAATTTAGCACTCCAGAATAGCTTAGCAGTTTGCGGAAGGAATTAGATGTGCAGAATGCAATTAAATCAAATTGGTTTAGCAGAAATTCAGGGGCCAAGGTCTTCAGTATTAGCAAAAAATACCCAGGGTCATTCATGTCTACACAATGATCAGAAGCTTTCATATCTTGTATGAAAAATGGCACTTCCATTGATGTACTCTTCATTAGTATTTTCCTGAGGCATTGACTTCAGGGACAGTTATCTGTTATTTTTGGCAACATTATATGCTTTTCTTCAAGTTATACCACTCAAGTCCCACTTCAGCACCTCCTTATCTGAAGAAATCTATTTTCAGTTTCTACTTAGAGGGAAGTAAACTGCTCACCTTGGTGTTAATTTCGTAGTCCTAGAAATTACTCACATCTAAGATTAATTGCAAATTAAATCATTCTGCAGTTATATTAAAATACCATAGTAGGAATTGCTATTTTTTCCTAATATTTTACCACTTCAGTTGTAGGTCAATGGCTTGGCCTAATGCATCTCAAGGAACTATAGCCCTATTTTGAAATAGTTTGGTTAAATATTAATGATGAAAAGTACACAAAAGTTATTGCCAAACAGTGAATAAAAAATTCTCTCTTCAATTCCACTTTGTAATACTGAGCTTTTAGAAATATTTCAATACATCCGCACCATACTTCATATTAAGAATTGCTGCTAAATGTTCCTATGTAAACTTCACATGAAGAGGGAAAACTGCTGTCATTTTGCACTGAGTATCAGCATTAATATTAAAAGAAGTGAAGAGCTGAATTTTCTGATTGTCGTGCAGGCTTAATTCATGCATGAAATGAATGTGCTTGCTTGCATTGTAGGACTATATGCATATTGAGATCCTTGTAATGTTGTCTGCTCCTCCACCTTGATACACAACACTGCTTTTTGTATAGTCCTTGACTTTGGGAGCTTTTTTGTCTTAACTGGAAAACAGAAACAAGAAGTGGGCAGACAAACAAACAACAAAAAATGTACTCAATCTGGTCCTGGAAAGCAGAGTTATACAGAGGCTTGCTCTAGACTTCACAGTAGGTAGTGCAGGTTGCTCCTATCCCCAGTTTTTCAGATCTGAGTTGCAGCCTGAATGTGTGATAACTGTTTGCTGAACCAATTTTGGGAGTTTCCTACCCTAGACATGAAGGTATTCTTGTGAGCTGATGAATATCATGGCTTTATCAAATGAAGTCAAATGTCCCCAGTGCTGTGTTTTCTCTTCACGTGGATCCAAACTAATGTGACAGTTTGTGTTAAGGACACTTGCACATCAGGACTTTCTATGCATCACTCCAGACATTTATTGGATAGTAGCACTGTTTTATGAAGAGAATCTTAAGAAATTGCTTTGGTGAAAACAAACATTAATTGCTTTACTGAGATGGGTTCATGGTTTGCTGTGTCTGCAAGTACCTCTGCAACATTCCACAAGATGTTGCCTAAAGGAGTGGGTCACAGTATGTCTTTCTTAGGACTGATGTGCATATGCTGGAATTTTACATTTGATCGTTGCAAATACCACCTCATACCTTGCTGACTAGAATGGAAGCTTCTTTGTCCTGCTGTCGGTAAAATCAAACTCAGAGGTAGGTGTGAGATTCTTCTGCCTTCTCATCTGTGGAGGAAGTCCAACTTCCCCTCCTTACAGAATAAGTAGCTCCTGTGGAACCAGTTCATGTGGCAGTGGTGCACAGGCATCAGGGCTCTGCAGTGCTGTGCCGTGTTTATGTGCCACATAAACACCTGTGCACCTCCAGTGGCTCTCTGGATTTGCATGGAAATGCTCTCTCCTTTTAAAAACAAATTAAGCACAGGAGTGTGGGTCTTTCCATCATCAAATCCTAGTCTTGGTCCCAACATTTGGTGCTGGAACACAATGTTTTTCGTTTCACTTTATCTGAGTTGGATCCATACAAAACTATTCATTTGCATTAAAGCCACTCGTGCTGTGCATTCACTGCCATATGTAATTGTAGTTTTCTCAGATTGCCCTCTACTTTTGATTTTCTCCCTCTCATTTTCTTAAAATTTTCTTGTGTTCTTGTGTTTTGTAAGATGTTTGCCAAGTCATCATCATCATTTCTCTGCTACTGTATCAGGCGCGTCAGGAAGAATCCTGACAGTATTGGGTAAAGAAATCTTGTGGTTTTCTACATTCCTATGACAACTACCAAAAGGTAATCATAATGCTTATTGGAGGCTGTAGTCACAACTGGCTAGTAGAAAACAAAAAAGGATTTAAGTAAGTAAAGTGGGTCTTTTTGATCTATTGAAAGAAAAAAAAATCAGATATTCAAAATTTATATCAGAATATGTTTATACTCTGTCCATGAGCTTGAAATTATTTTATTCTATCCTCAGACAATTTTTCTTGGATGAAAGAATATAAAAAATCAAAGAAATCTAATTATCTGGATCTGCCCCTGTCAGTTGAAAAATAGCTAGTTTGAATTCTGGAAGGAATTATACCTCTTGTTCATGGATCATTCATTGCTTGCAAATTGATCAGACAAATTAACAAAAATAGCCCGTGTACTTCTGATTTCCTGATACTCAAATGGAAATGAGAGAGGAGGCTCTTTTAAGTCTTTATGTATCAAAACATTTTTAACTATGTAGAACCTTTAGGAAATATCCTATTGAATATCTAAAAATGCTTGTTTCCAAAATATTTCACTAGGTCTCTAAGATGGGATGTGTAGTTGTTGTTCAGTTTCCTCCCCAGGTTCTGCTGAGCTCAAAGTTGTCATGTGTGTGTTTGTACATAAGAAAGATTTCCCCCAGAGGCTGGTTGGGCACTGAAAAGGCTCCCCAGGGCAGTGGTCACAGCACCAGCCTGGCAGAGTTCAAGAAGCTTTTGGACAAAGCTCTCAGACACAGGGTGTGACTCCTGGGGTGTCCTGTGCAGTGTCTGGAGTTGGACTCGATGATCTTTGTGGGTCCCTTCCAACTGAGGATATTCTATGATTCTAAGATACACTACTTTTAAAGTGGGAATTGGGTTTTCTTTATAATATCAGTAAGATACCTGGTGAGATACATACACTGTGTGTTGAGATGCATACTTGGGTGAAGGATTTCAGTTCAATGTTACACTGTTCACCTTAGTGTGTTGTCATACAACCTCAGTATTGAAATGCTGTTTTAATTGAGGCATGAACACCAAAGGGCTTCATTGGCTTGGATACAGACCCACTAAACTCTGTTTTTCTCCTTAATATTGAATTGCTTTATTTACTGTCTTCCTGATAATCTATGAGCATCATACTCAGTTTACTCAGTGCTTTTCTGTTTGTTGGATTGGTGAGATCCAAAATAAGCACATTCATAAACTGCTTTCTATAGGCAATTAATGTGGAGCTTAATCTTCACACAGCAGAAAGTACCACAGCTGAAATTACTTCAATGATTCCATGACAATTTATGCCATCTGAACTTTGGAATGAACAAATTGCAGCCCTGCTTTGTCTAAGGTCCAAGTCATAATTTCTGTTTTGTTCTGATCAGGAAAGCTTGAAATGGAGATGTGAAAGATTAGGAATGTTTAATTTATTCAGAATGTGGATTTAGGGTTGGTAATTTTCATTAATAAAATCTTAAATATTTTTTACTCTTCTGGCTAATCTTCTCTAAGCCAAACAATGGAATTCATCGAGAGACGATACTTTTAATCTCTTGTTTGATTTTCTTTTCTTCTCATGCTCTAAGTAAAAGTTACTTTTATTTCCCTTAGTGATTGAAATCATTTTCTTTGCTGTACTAAATTGGTTTTGTATTTCATAATTTGCATGCAAATCTAGTGAAAATACTTTGACAAATTATAAACCTCATGAATGAAACTGCTTTAAGCTTTAAAAAGCAGACATGTTGTCATGAAATTTTGAAGTTGCATATTTGCTTTCTCGCAGGCAATCAAATTTAAAACATACCTTAAAGCCTATCTTCTCTCCCAGTGTAACACCTGAACGTAATGCTGAAATGGGCTGGCTCTGCTCATTATAGGAAACTTGCATTTTAACTTGATTCCATTATTTGCTGATATATGATCTTTCATGTGGCCTGTAATATATTTTGGCAAAGTAAGTGTCAACTATAGCAGGTATCAGAAAATAGGAGACTGCAAAAGAGGGTGAACAGTAAAACAAGGCATTTGGCAGTAATCTTTTCCACCACTTAATATTCAGGTTTTATAAGCAATGTCATGACCCTGTCACACTATTAATTTCTTTCATGGCTTTCATATAATAGGGAAGTTGGTAACAAGATGGGACTTCCCTGCACTGTGATTTCCTTATCGTAACTCCAAGTTTTAGTGACTTGCCAAAGTATCTCCAGTTCCTTCCTTCCTCCAGCAGAATCTGTTTGTATTAGTAGGAAAGAACAATTCTCCCTCTGTTTTCAATCTGTACAGGTGGGCAGCTTCAGAGCAGGTAGAGAAGTCACACCTCATGTTCACCTGGCCACATGTTCTGTCCCAGAGTGAGCAGACACTGTGATGGATTTGCCCAGCTCAGATAAGCAATGAGGTAAAAGCCAGGATCCAGGGCAGACCTCAGCCTGCCCAGCTCATCTCCATCTCCTATGGACCAGCTAAGGTTTAACATCCTCTGAGTCATGAACTGAGCAGGGAATATCCACTGGTGGCCTCAGGCACTGCTGCTCAGCCTGAGTGCTCTTCCTGAATGAAAGGGCTGAGACAAGGGGCTCCTGTCCAGATAACAAGTGGTGGGTGTTCTCTCCCTGCAGGAACACCTAGTTTTTGTAGAGTCAGGCCTGCTTCCGAGGACAAGCCTGAATGCTGCCTTTCCAGACAGTGGGACCACATCCATCTGCACATTCATTCAAGACATGTTGATCTGGAGGTTCATTCCCAAACCCAGGGCATTAGTGTTTATCATATTCCACCTCTTCTACAGCTGCTTGAGATATGGATTTAGATTCAAGCTGCCTTTTGTCTTTGGCCTAGGTTAGAAGTGGCAGAGGTGGCAGGTGCCTGGATTCTTCCCTTCTTCACATAAAACCTACAATATATATTTGACAACAGAAGTCAAAATCTACACGAGAAGACCAAAATAAACTCCATGCAGAAACTACGTGCTGCCAGGCCTAAGACTGATCTTGTGAAACTGAACTTGGGCCCTTGAAGTGCAGGCACTCTGACATACTTTTAAAAATTAATACCTTTTTTTTTCCACATGACCCTGCTTCATCAGCAGTTAGCTTGTGTTTCTTTCCATCTTCTTCATGTAGTATGTGGCCCCAGGGCTTTCCTTACCACCACATCATTCAAAACCTGCATTGAATATAAAATCATTGGTTGCTTCATTGTTCTCACAGTTATCATACCTGAATGCTTCATGCACAGTAATGAAATTACCTGCATAATGCCCTGGCCATTCTTGGGTTTGTTATTCCTTCAGGTGATGGACAAAGGCAAAGGGAGAGGCAGAAAAAAGTAGTTGTATATGTATCAGTTAATTTCTAAATAATATTTCTTTTATAGTCTCTATAATTTTAATCAATCTTTATGTGTATATGAATACAGTTTTAATCTACATCAATTGCAGCTATAAGTGTTCAATAGCTCAGCTCAGTTGCCTTGTATAGAGACCAGAAAACAAGGAACATCAAATTAATGGTCATCTCTGGGAAATGTGAAGTAATTTTCCAACATCACATAGGAGCTCTGTGGCAGATCCAGAAATGGAATTCACTTCTTCGTTGGCAGCTGCCTTAACCATTAAATCTTATTTTCTCGTTCTGGAGTCCCTTGCTGGTTCATTATATACCTTCCAGTTCCTGAAACAAATGAGGCAGAGAGAAATGAAAACCTCATTCACTAGATAAACCTGATTCATTCCCCAAATACCATTTCTCAGAATACCATCCACAGTGCACACAAAAAGCACTGCAGCTATGCCATGGAAAAGTAGTCTTTAATCACATAATTGAAGATGGTTTCATAGCAGATATGTTCAAGAAGTCCAAACTGAGTTGCATAAGCCATTTTAATCTGGCATTTCCCACCTTTTGAATACTTGAACTTGTATGGGATCTTCAGTATTTATTTCCAATGCTTTGAAAAGAAGTAGTAAAACAGATTTCTACTATGATGAACAATACTGACCTTGAGCTTAGATGATCAGAATTTATATCTTCATCTTTAGAGTAGAGACAACTAGCACCTGAGGTCTTAAAGTAAACATTATTCATAGATGGCTACTTAACTTTTATGAGAATCAATCAGTAGACTGAAAAAGAAGTTCACCTTATTTTCACAAAAAAAAACATAAGGTACTAAATCTCTACAATCACATGCATGTCTAGAGGGGAGCTGGGTACATGTAGGGCAGACCCATCAATTCCTGTATGTCTAGGCTCTCTTTCTCTTTGCGTACATTTGTCCCTTCATCCTGAACATGTTCTGCTCCTTGTCCACTGTTTTTTTTGCCATTGCACACTTCAGAACAGAACATTTTTCTGTGGCTGTGTGTTGGCAAATTAAAAGGTCCCCTAAAAAGAGAGAGGGTACCAGCAGGGTCCTATCTAGACATTACAAGTAATAAACATATTTGGAGACTGAGGAGCACTGGATTGAGCTGAAGATCTTTAAAGTTGCTCAGGACCTTCAGGAGGCTGGAATGTAGAGGAGTGTAGATGGAATTGGACAACCTGGTGGGGATTCCCACTATTGTTCTTGCCAAAGGGATCCAAGGTCTCTCTTACTTGAAATTCAGAGATACTCACTAGACACATGTCCCAGGCTGCATCAGTGTATTTGAAAGTTCAGCTCAGGGCAGTAGTTCCAGATGAAATCTGCAGCAGCCCATTGCAAGACTGCACTCCCTGTGGCACAGGGCTTCCTCCCAGGCTTTGGCTCTTGGTGTTCTGGCCCACGTGACGCACGCTGACAATTTCTTGCCAGTGGGACAGAGTATACTGGTGGGTCAAATTTCTCCATGCATTTGCTGTTTTTTGGCAAATTATGGCTGGGTGTTGGAGCATACCCTGTTAGACCCAGATTTGTTTGCCATTTTCTGCAGTGCTCTGTGATCAGTTTTAATGCTGCAGTACAAAAGCTACATGTCAATGAGGAGTCAGGATTGGGCAGGGAAAAATCTATTGCTTTCCTAAAGAATTTTTGCTTAGCTTTCTCACTTCACTTGTTAGTACATTTTTCAGTTCCTGGCTTCTTGTTCAGGAGCCAATATTTCCTCTTATATATCCTGCCACAGAGGAAGGGTAATCCCTGTGGCTTTGGCAGGTGCCGATAACTTCTGACGGGAAGTGGCTTTTGCAAAGGCATATTGTGACAGGGAGCATTGCTCTTTAATTCATTCCTGTCCCATTTGCCTATCATAATTCAGCTGTGCAGGACCAGCTCGTTTGATGGAGCCTATCATTTATTAGCTATTAGTGCATGTCAGATGGCAAAAGAAGCTATGGCTTGTTTGCATATTGTATATCTGCCCTCAAATTTACCCAGGTTTCTCTGTTTGAGCACTGCAGATGGAGCTCACATCCAAAGACAATTTCTTTTACATTTTCTGGTAACTCTTAATAACCTTACTAGGTTGTTTAAACAACGTTTCTCATGATTTATGCTCAGGGATTAAAACCACATTGATCTTGATTTCTGCTGCGCTTTTGACACCTGTTTCTTTGTAATCCAGTTACATAAATTTTTAGAAAATTAGCAAAAATCTATTGTAAACTTTAAAAAATATCATAGCTTCAAACCTATCTTAGGGCTTCATTCTAGTCTAATTAGATTTTTCTTTTTTTTTGTTGTTGTAATTTCACTTTAGGATATGTACTATAAAATTCTTCATAAATTATGAGGAAAATTGATGGTTTGCATAGAAATTAATTCTGTCCCCGGGGAATAGGTTACACAGATATGAGAATAAGACCCTGGCACAGCCCCCAGCACTTGTGTCCACTCAAGTCCTATTTTGAAGATGCTGTGAAAAGAGGAAGATGATGTTCTGACTGATTTTGCAGGAATAAAACTAATTTTATCTAGGAGTAGGATTTTTCCATCTGAGGTCACAGATTGCAAAATGGAAAGGAAAAGAAAGCATGTTTTTTCTCACATGTAAATAAATAAAAAAGTTAGAATAACTACAGATTCAACATTTTGCCTGGTTTTTATTTGTATTTAAATGAATACCATTGTGATGATTCTGTAAGGGGTGAAGCTACTCTGTTCAGAAATTATTAAAATAATTTCTAAAGATATTTAATTTATTTTAATTTAAAGAGATTATGAAATACAAGACTAGGGACAGCCACTGGCCAGACAGGTCATGGGGGCGTGTTATCATTAGATCTCCATGAGCCCATGCACTTGATAACACCCAGCCTATTCCCTCAAGACCAGAATTTGGCCCTGAAAGGTCAATCATGGACATCACATTCATCAGCTTCAAAATAATGAGTCTTTCCCTGGTTTTAATATTCTACCTTTGGCTGGCTGGTATCCATGGTAAAACCTTTCCAACTTTACAGTAATGGTCACCTCAGAGCCTGGTTGCTTCATAGACTTTTTGCTAGTTTGCCATGTTATTATTTATGAAGCCTGTAATTCTTCCTGTTGGATTACTGCAGGTTCTAGTCCTTGGCTCTCTGGTGGTTTGGTTACTTTAGTCTGTCAGCATGTTCAAAACTGTGGGGAGCACACTGTCGTGCAGAAGGTATGTTGCTCAAGGCCAAATGCAAATGTTCTGGTTTGCATATGGTCCCAGAGGTTTTAATTGCTGGAGCAAGGCCTCACACTTAATAAATGAGTATTGGGGAAGCTCATATCTGGAATAGCAAGTTGTGTTCCTCTTTGTGGGGGACAAAAGAAACAAACAAAAAAACCTGAGCAAAAGCCCCCAAACCAAAATGAAAAACAGCATTTTATTTTCAAGCTTTGGAAGAATTCCTTTGGTTGTTTGGGGCTATATTCCTGTTTATTCAGTCCCAAAAGTAATCACAGCTTTTTTCGGTTGTATGTCACATGACTTGAAAGATTAAAAAACTGTGGGAAACATTTCTCGTGAACTAAGCTTTTGAATTAATTCACTACTCATGGTGAGGATGAGAGTAAGGAACAGTTTAGTAAAATTAATTGTATGCTGGGCTGTCCAGAGCTTTATGCAAATCCAGGCTTGATGCCACCACCACTTTTCTTGAGCTTGTGGTAACAAGAGAGTAAGGATGGAAATGCTTGTTATTCAACATTGGAGGTAGAGATACTGAGCTGTTAGCTCAAGGTTATGTGGTTCAATCCAGGGAATAGCAGGAAATGAGACTCCTGAGAGCTTCTGAACCTAGGTCCACATTTTAAGTATCACAGCTCGTCGGTATGATACCATGATTGCCTGATGCATTTTGTCCTGCAATCAAAATGAAAGATTAATTACTCACTTAGAGACTGTTTCCTACAATGACAAACTGAATGAAGTCAAAGAGAAGACATGCAAAAATCTGTAATCCAAGACTGCAGTTTGAGCAACTCTCTATTCAAGCCATGATGATTTGTGAAAATTAATCAGAAAGCTAATGATAATTATTATTTTTGCTTGAGATGAAAAGCTAGAAGTAAATTTTGAGACTTGCTTAGATGTCATGTTCTGTTTATAGCCCTGGAAATTTCTTACCAATTAAAGGCAAGCCCAGGAGTGCACAGAGAAGCAAGACCTTCATTCTCAGCATTCCATTAGGTTGTTAATTAGCCATAATGTTTATGACTTTCTAAAGCAAGTTTCTCAAACAGGCTTAGAGTAACATTCACGTTCTTTTGCGCCCTGGCAATTTATACATTGCAGCTCACTCTAAGGTATATCAAAGTGTAAGACTTAACAGAAGAATGCAATGAATATGACTTGTTAAGGAAAAATTCAGATTATAACATTTGCATTTCTTCCATTAAGTATACATGTGCAAAATAAATGTTTCTGCTTGCAACTGAGTGGGAAAGTATAGATTTCTGGTTAAATCTAATCATGGACAGCTTCAGCTTCTTGCTGAAATTTATGAATTTTTTTTTGTTTTTTTTTTCTTGTCTAACTGTATTTTGGGGTGTGGATTTTTTTATTTCTCTGTGGCCTCTCCATATTTCTTAAAATACCCCATTTTATACTTCAAGAAATACATATAGGGAGGAGGGGGAGTATGTGACATGTTTTATGACAAGCAAAAGAATTGTAATCCTGATGTGATACATTTTAAATTTTTTAAATTAAATTAATTTTTAAAAATATTGAAGTGGAATATATTTCTTATTAGGACAGATTACTCAAAAATACTAACTTTTAATCATTGTTGAAAATATCTGGTTTCCTTTATTGCAATGTAAGTCTTGGAAAAAAACCTTATAGCACAAATTTTATTTAATAAATAAAGTATGAGCTCCTGGAGCAGCTATGTAGCTATTTTTGGTGATGTTTAGGCAAAGGGTGACAGCACTGACCTTAAGAGTGTTTGTCGAGTATGAACAAAGTGCTCAAACCATTCACTCCAGTGATGTAAAGCTGCCAAGAATATAACCTATGAGAATCAGTGCAAGTACAGTAGTAATTCTTTATAGACCTAAGGTTCTGTTCTAGCATTTTTAATACTGTGTGTTTATCCTTTCTTTTCCTATCACATGTCCGCTGACAGTAGAGTTCATGTGTGAGCTGCATTGTAGTATGCCAAAATAAAAGCTGAACTGCATGACAGTACGCTAATCTACAGCATGGAGTTGGGCTCATGTAATTTAAATTATGGCCAGAGGTAATAAAAATTCCTATTTCTAGTTTATAAGGGAACAACATGAACCCTAACAGCTGTAGAACAGTTCACAAGAGACAATTTACCCACAGATGTGCTGAGGCTGGTTTATAATGTATGATGAACTGTCACAGGCTGGACTTCTCATTTTTAGATTGCCCTATTTCTTTTATTGGTAAAGTTAACGGTAGAACAGGACTGCCACTATTCCAGATAGGACTAATAAATGTAGTAGGCAACAATCCGAAAGTATATGGGTAAAAGTATACATCTTGAGAAAAAAAAATAACCTGTCAACATTGTGGCTGAATGCAGTTACATATTTTCACACTCTGCAGTAAACACTGAAAGAAATTTTAGTGAAAGGGCAACCTTCTAAATGATGATAAGCTTAAGAGTGATTGTATTTAGATTTGACTAAAAATCTAATTGCGGTTCTTCTGAACAAAGCGATTAAAACATTGTATTAGACTTCAGAGAGAAGGAGTTAACCATAAATTCATTTGTTTCAAGAAAACATGCTACTGGGGCAGATGTCTGAATGGCAAAAGAGAAGAACTAAAATACTTTCAAGAGAGAGTGAAAAAGCAAATATTTTAATCATGGTAAGGAAATAGGTGACTCAGACTAACAGAGTTCTGCTTCACTATAGATTTAGCAAAGTGCTAAACTCATTGGAAAGAAATTAAAAATTTAACAGGACATAAATGGGAAGCATAATGCAAAATAATTGAATATATTTTTGCAACATGGAAGATCAAACTTTTAAAATGGAGATTTATATTTGTGTAACTGAGGTCATTTTTTTCCTCTGGTTGGTCACGTATATTTTGACCATTTCTCAAAATTCCTTAAAGATCCTCTGTTCCACTTCCCTCATCTAGGCCAGTGTAAAAATGAATAATTTTCAGCAGCAAACCAGCTGCAATTCTGCAAAGAAAAAAAGGAATAATAACTTCTTGCTTTCATGTAATGCCTTTATCCTGTAGACCGCCCAAATCTTTTTATAGTAATATAAACTATTCTCTGATGCTATGGTTTTAAGATGTACTTTGACTTGCCAGCTCTTAGTCAAAAGCTGCAGCATTAAAGTGCACAGTAACAACTGTCCAAAAGTCCAGGCCAGAAAGAGAAGCAGATCCCCTTCCTTTTGCTTAGCAGTAAAAATTTTGGTAAGCTGGATGTAATTAGACAAACTGGAATTTGGCTGTAACATTTGGGATGCTATCAAATAATTTTTCACTTATTCTGGGACACTGTTGCAAGCATCTTGAGATCTTTGATGATAGATGGTGAGGACTTGTTTTTAAGGACCTTTTTCTTCACTCAGGGTAATTTGGCTAAACTTTAGCATGTGACACTAATTTCATTCAAACTATTGTGCTTAAGGAGGTGTGTCCTGAAACTACCAAGGGATACTGACTCTGTGGGGACTCACAGCAGGACAAAATTTATCAAGGGTGGAAGTGCATCCTTGGGGCAGGAAGGCCCAAAAGCCAGACTGACCAAGATCATTTCCAAGTGGGAAAGCTGGAAGAAGAAACTGACAGTTTAATTATTCTCAGTAATTATTCTCAGTAGGGTCTTTGCCAACCACACTTGGCTTCTGGACAGGGAGATACCATCTCCTGGGCTTATCAATTTACAGAGGTTCACATCCAAACTTGGCATGATCTAGCCATAATTTCCACCTGTGACGAGTGAAGCCATGACTGCAGTTGGGCAGTGACAAGAGTCTGCACCAATAAACACAAAAAGGAGCTGTCCAAGTTGTCCTGCTGCAACTGCAGCAAATATCCTTACACGTGAGGGAGTCACTACCAAAAATTCAGCAATATTTGAGGCAAGGTTGCCGGTCAGTGAGTACTGGCCTTTGAAATATCCTTCCAGAAAGGTGTTGTCCCTTGTGAAGGAGAACTAACAAGTAGAAAAAGAATAAAGCCATGATGGTAGTAGTGACAGATCAGGGGGGTGAATGAATCTTAAACACTCGACATATTTCTTTTCCACCAAGGGATTCTTATGGTGTAACAGTATTTTTCATCTCTAATCACTGGTGCTGCGTGTCAGTATCTCTTATTCCTTTCCCGATTTGAGTGACACAGTGTGATATGTCTAATGACAACTAGAACAAATTTCAGTAATGAGGTCACCTTGGGCCTGTATTACTGTCTGACTGCTGTTTTCCATAGAAATTATTTGTGAAAGCAGACCACATGCTCTGCATAACTTCCTCTGTTTTACTCAGAGTGACGAAAGGGAGATATGCTAAAACTTGCAAGGTGCAGATGGTTTGCATTGATCTATTCCTGATTTTTGAGCTGTAAATTGATATGTAATGAGAAAGCTGCCACTTTTGTCCCTAGGGAAAAAAAAATAAATATGGGTTTGGTTTAATTGTTTAACTTTTCTTTATAAATGTAAAAACATGGAGATTCTAACTGACAATGGGCAAACATATGCCAGCAAGGAAATAGTAAGTGTTTGAAAGATGAGGCTAAATGAAAATCTGAAGTCAGAAACCTAACTTTGCCCCCAGCTCAAGTTGAACTAAGATTTTGGAAAACAGTGCAGCAAAGTAATGATTCTGAGAGACTGGGAAATGGCAAGAATCAAGTGAGAAGGTCTTCAGTTAGAGTGAATTCCATTGTTTGTTACAATACATATGTAGCTTGTTTAAAGAAAAAATTAAAAAGGAAAGTATTTTTGCTTCTGGTGTGTCACAGAAAAGTGGTTGTTTAGAAATTTTGCTCGGTCTTCCCAACAGAGAGAAAGGGTTTAGCATCAGATCTGCAGTCACTGTGGTGATCTCAGGGCATCATTCAGTTGTTCACCATGCAGAGATAAATCAGGAACACTTGGTCAGGAATATCATCTAATTTAAATTGGATTCATGCCAAAGACTGTGAGGGATTTGAATTGCGGTGATGCAAGAGCTCAGAATACATCCACAGGATATTCACTGGTTTTAAATATCAGCTGAGTAACTTTATTCACCCTAAGAACAAGATTTCTGTGGCACTACTCATAAAGACATTGTCCCGTGTAGAAGACCAGGCTTTAAGTCTTGTAACCTGATTCACAGGAGTGTAAGGAATTGGGTTAGAATATAGAAGAAGCGCTTCAAAATGGTACTTTTTTGATTAAAGCTACAGTGAAGAGACAATATATATATTTAAAAATAGAGTATTTTGTTCTGTACTTAAAGTTCAGTACAAAGGAACAAATTCAGCTCTCCTTTTGGTTTGACAGGAATTCCCTGCCACCGAATTTTCTTCCAGAGGTAGTGATACATATCAAACTCATGTCCTTTACAATGCCACTATTCTCTCATTATTAAATAAGACAATGCTGAAGCAACAGATTATGTAATTTTTGTGTAAAACTAGCCATTCTTCTTAAAAATCTGTACCATTTGTCATGAATTGACTGATCATTGTTTTATTACTTAATGGTTTTCATTACGTATTTGTGTGCATTTCAGATTCACAATACACTTACATAGCTACACAAAGATGATCACCAAGCTAGGAATCAAATTATAACTAAATCAATACATTGATCAGAAAGAACATTTCTAAATTATCTTAATTAAGGTGAGTTTTTTCCTAGTACATGGTCTTATAAAAACCCATGCAAAGATTACACTGACTGCTTGGTGCCTTCCATAGAGACATATAAAATATTCCCTAGATTGAAAGCTTTTTCCTTACAAGTAATCCTGAGAGTTTTGCTGGCTCCTTGCAACACTTGTGCTCATTGAGGATGATTGGTCCTGATTCTGGTCTCTGATTTATAGTTAGTCCGAAAGTTAAATTAACTGAAATCAATGGAGCTATAACAGTAGAGATGTTCTGATCTCATATTAAATGCTATGAAGGTAAAATAAAGGCCAATGTTTTCTCATCTGTAATTCCATTAATTCAGAAAATCAGTGTTATTTGAAATTTACTAGTGTTTTTAGTAGTAGTAAGACATCAGGGAGAAAAGAGCTGCTATTTTTACAGGCCATATTTTGTTACTGGACTCTTTAATTTTCTGTTTTCTGATTCTTGTATTTTAATGTAAATTACTGCTTTGGTTTGGAAAAAACTGTCAGATTTACTAACACAGAGCCTTGCCTGGTGTAATCAGACTGTGTCCTGCTGACAAGTGGTGTGGCCTTAGATTTCACTACAACTCTTTAAAACACTTTTTTCCATGGAATGACTCCTCAATATTTGCTGGAAATCTCCTGGTTTGGTCTTTGTATTTAATTTATGCAGATTGTACCCCAGACTTGAGTTAAAAATTGAACAACAAAATGTATTGAGCTGCTTCTCTTGGATGGTGGCCTGTGACTTCCAGAGAGTTGATATATGTAGGTAGCTAATACATACTGCTGATGACAACAACATCTTCCCAATTGACTTGGGTGTCATTTTCATTTCTTTTCCCTTGGCCTTTTCTTTCATCTATAGGCTGTGCATAAATTTTGCTGACTCTTCAACATTTTCTCTTTGCCTCTGCTCTCAGTCCTGGCCACTCAAACATAACTGCAACACATACAAAGTTTATCTGTTAGGTTTGATTTATCTGTTAGGTTTATCTGTTAGCTTGTGATTTGACCGTTTCACTCCTCTCTCTAAGTATCTCTACAGACTTTCTTTGTTCCATTACACAATTATAATTCTTGATCTTGTATTTCCTATTAATCTGATTGTATTTTTTTACCTCTCATGTACTAATGTTGTTATATTTCTTATAACCTTCCTGATAATGGTTCTTACATTTTTACTTTAGTAATCTACCAAGTAAGAATTCTTACTGTAAAGCTAAATGTCTAAAATCAAGCTCTCAAATCCATATTTAGATCCACATTTAAAAAATCTTTTTCTTCTGATGAACTGTGTACTTCTAGTGCCAAAGGAAATCAATACTATAGAAGACAGGTGAACACTTTTCTCTTTCTTCTTCCTAATTAGAAATAAAATATTTCATTGTGGTAAAATTTAGTTTTTTGGGAATTAATTTTGTAGCATAATGCTAGATTGACAATATGTGTTGTAACAGGTGATTTGACTGCAGCATTCTCAGAATTCCAAGCGTGAGATAATGTATAATCTACATTATGATGGTGTAATCATTCTTTCCAGGGTCTAGTTAGTGTGAGAGAGAATTGGTGACAACTAAGATATTTCAGGTAAAGCTCTGGTGAGCTACAACATAATCCTTTTTCCAGATGTCTCGAAACCCCTCCTACAAATATTAAATGGTTAAGTCTTACCACCACAGAGTAGTGCAATGGCTCAAAGGAGGCCCATGGCCAAGTGTGGAGGAGATTAAAAGGGGCCTCAAGACTAGAGTTTAGTCACTGGCCATGTTTTATTTGGTACTGTTGGAGTAGCCATAGTTATGAGAATGGAAGGATTAGGGTTCTTAGAATTTGTAAGAGTATTATTGTTTGAAAAGGTGTTTGATGGACAAGAGGTAGTAAATAGTCATTTTGATGTACAAATAGAACATAGGTACTCAAATGCTAGATAATACTGGGTAGGGAATTGGTAAAGTGGTTCACTTAATGTAAAAATTTGATGAAGTATAGACAGCAGAACAAAATAAAACAGGCAAGGGAGATTTTACTGACTAGAAAATTGGGATGGAAAGCTTTACTTTGTGAAGAAAAAGGTGGGAAGTTATCTACTGCTTTCCTGATACAGCAAGGGAGGTTAGAACTGTGGCAAATGTTGTCTGTTTTAACATTATAGTCATGATGGAAGTGAAAGAGCTGGGGCCCCAAGAGGTCCATGTTAGTGCTGAATAGTCATGTTAAAAATCAGAAAGCTCAAGAACATTGCTGATTCACTGAATCCCCAAAGTTGTCTTCCCTTAGTAAAGTTCGTGCTGCACAGCTGAAGTACTGAGGAGTGATTCTTGTGTTTTCCTCAAATCAGCGAATACATACAACCAAGGAACTTATGTAGGGCAATTATCTCTGGTTTTTCTTCTAAGGCTGTAAAAGAGAAAGCTCTTTGTCCTATATATTAAGAAAGAAAGCAGGCAAACATAGATACCTCTGTTGGAACACAGTTCTTACTTTGAAAAGCTAATGAAAATTCAGCATCATTAGGCTATTTCTAGAAAGAAAATTATACAATACATTTGTTGAAATATTTTCTCATAGATACCAAAGCCATGGATGATTAAAACCAAATCTGAACTAGAGGGAAGAAACAAGAAAATCTCATTTTATCCCTTAGTGAGAAATAATGTTATGGACATTTTGAATGGCCATGAAGTTTAAGAAATGATTTGAATATCAAGGGGAATTACAAACACTAACATATAAAACTATACTGTATTCTTTATAATCTTAAAACATTTATTGCTCTTAGGCTCAACAGAAACAGGGGGTTTACTTGCTGCTGTGTTCACAGGGGCTTATGTTCTTAAATGATTGAATAATCTTGGCTTGAAATTCAGGAATGGTTTGAACTCTTTATTTTTCAGTATGGTTCAAAACATTTCTTCAGTGTCTGACTGTTCCTGAATACAGGGGATAGCTGACGCTACAGTATCTGAACCAACAGAACCCATAGTGTATTTTGTTGGTTGTTTTACAATTCACTAATCAACAGTGAAAGTCTAAGCTCCTTAGCACACTGATCAGGAGCAGGGTCTGCATGACATGTCCACATCTCATATCCTTCAAACCTAGAAAGGAATGGTCAGGGAGATCTAATTATAAATGTGTCATTCTGTATTTACTTTAAAAGAAAAGCTCATTGAAGGACTCTTAATGTAGATGACAAGTGAACAAACTGAAATGTACCCCAAGCTGATTGCTACCAGAGAGATTACAGGATTAAAGGAGCTGTGTTGCTTTTCTCATTGTCTCGTAGAGGAATATTCTTTAAAAAAATTTGCCATATATTTCTTTAGCCTTTCACAATGTATTTCTAATCATAGAAAGGTATTTAATATTTAAGAAAAGCATTATAGTTTAAGTTAATGAACACAGATAATGCAAATCTTCCTCCTCTTATTTTGCTATTGTTATATTGTTAGCTTTATTCATTTTGAGGGAAGCATGACTAGACACAAATGCAGGGTACACATTCTTATATGTAGTGCATTTCCTCTGAATAGTTCAGTCTGGTGAGAGAAAGTAATTTTTGTCCAGTTACTCTGCACTGCAGCTTCTGCTATTTTCTTAACGCAGGTCCTGGCTTTCTCCCACTGGGGGAAGTCTGATTTTTGTTTTCCATCCTTGTAAAAACTCTAAAAAATTATTCCTCATCTTCCCCTCTGATTTAACCCTTACACAAATATTGTGTTTCATCAGAGACACCATCTTCTTTTCAGCTAAAGGCACTGACTGGGATTCTCTCTGGAGCCAGGATACACAATTGCTCAAAGATGCCCTGCGGAGGAAGGTGTGCCAATTGCCCGCTACCACAGGGCTTTGCTGCTGTTTGTGCATCACACCCCTTCTGGGGATTTAAACAGCCTGCAAGGACCTGAGCTCCTTTGCCGTGGTTTCCTTCTTTCCACACTGCCCCTCAGCTGCACACCATCCCTGTGGGAATAGCAAACCCTCTCTATTTGCATTTTCATGTCCTTGAATACCGGTCAGCAATGCCGGGTATCGCACATTGATTCCGGCTTTCATTTTTTTGAGTGTGGATATTATTTGTTGTATTTCAGGTGCCAGTATGAGTGATTGTCATCCACGGACAGATGTGCTTTTGAAGTAGCAAAAAAAAAAAGATTGACGTGACTTTTGACATGATTTTTGTCAAGACTTTAGCATGCCATTTGCTGGCATACCTGGTCTAATGAATACCTTTTACTCCTCTGAGATGTGCAATCTAATGTTATGCTATCTTTTTTCCTCTTTGATATCAAAATGTCAATCATCAGTGGGAAAATTATGTTAGTGAATAGGTAGCATGCAATTTATCCCATAGAAATTAAATATCTATCTGGGTTAGTGAAAAGAGTCTTTTCCATACCCAAATGTAATTTCTGCACATAATTTTGTGCTTGCCAAAATCTCATTTGCACATATGGAACATTGTTTTTATAAGTCATCTTGGAGTGAGTGTTTAATACATGTGGTGTTATTTTAAAAATAATTTTGTACATGTGCCACTAACAAAGAGAAAGTTACTGCCAGCAATAGAATTAAGGCTTTTTGTTTCTCCAGGGAGTGCTCTGACCACTGAGTTAAACTAGTAGCTGTTGTAGCCTGAGGCAAGAAAAGCCTTGCTGTTCCACCATAGGCTTTCTTACAGCGATGAAACACTTCTTTTTTTTCTAAATCCATGTGTCTTAATGCAGATGTGAAATGTACCATCTCTCAGCTAATGCTAAAAATTCTGATACTCTACAGTCACTTAATACTGAGATGCTGTGCAACTGATGGAAATACTATGAAGGTATTCATAAAGGACTCCTTGTTTGCTATAAATTATTTCATAATGACTAATGCTATCATAAGAAATACCAGATAGTAAAAATTATTTTCATAACCTCAAAGCACTTTTTAAAATATTTTTTAAATCTGTTATTTCTTACTATATATGCTCAAAAATGTCAACAAATATTTTTTCTATGTTCTGCAATATTTTGTGTTCTGTGCAAAAGAAACAGTAAGGCTTTTCAAATTAAATTTTTATTCAGTTTGGAGACTGAATGGTCACCAACTCTATCTGGAATGTGAAAGAAAGACAAACATTTTAAATTCATGGCTAGAGAAGTATTTGGGGTGACCCATCATTCTTTTGTTGTTGTTGTTGTTGTTGTTTTTAATTTTTATTTTCGTTTCCAAGGATAAGGAATATGAGTTTTGGCATAATAAAGGCAGAAAAAAAAATTACTCCTCTGAAAGATGGGAGGGTTTGGCTTAATATGTAGAGCTTAATGTTTCTGAGGCAGAGTAAAGGAGGTGACAGAGCTGTCTCTTTACATTTTACCAACTGGGCCAGAAGACTGGGCCACAGCATGGTCAGTGGGTGTCTGAACCTTGGCAAAATCATGTGTGAAATATGTTGCTTTCTCCAAACGTTAACATCATTTGCTACCTAGGAGAAAACAAGAGTCTGCTGAGGGATTTAGTATTTCCAGGCACATGGTGAGGTCTCATCCCTTCACCATCTTGCCCACTTGACAACTTTTCACCTCTTCTGACCAGGGAATCAATCACATTATAATTAGGCTATTTGAAACTGTTATTGCAATATAAGCAGTGTCTAAGACTACCATAAAATTGCTTATTAATGCAGAAATCACAAGAGACAAAGTACCTACGTGATCCAGTAAGTGCAGCTGCTTTGGCTACAGCAGATCAATAATACTGAAGAAATTTGGCTTCAGCTTCTGAAACACCATTTAGAGAGTCAAACTGCAAGACTTTATCTACATGGGATTTGCCTAAAGTTTTCTTAAGTCACCACAGTTCACAAGTCATTACATGATGTATAAAACTATGAGGGAGATATTTATTAAAGTAAGTAAATGTATAAAGAAAACCCCTTTAACTATAAGGTTGTGGATGGGTATGAATATATATACAAAGATGTACACACAAATGCAAATATATTTGCTATAGCTTTAAATAATTTTTTACAACCAGTACAAATAGATTCAGTAAAAAATTCTTTAAGCAAGAAAACCAGTAATGTATTCATATCTGAACACGTGTGTTTTCCATTTATTGTATGTATTTCAGAAAATACTGAACTTCCTGTGCCAAGAGAGAGAAAAAAACCCCACTATATGTGAAACTGTCTGCATGAACTTACCTACTTACATAGTTATTAGACATTTAATCAAAAATTAATTTCTTCTTCAGTAAAATACCAATATTTTAACACTGAATAAAACCATTGTAACTGAAGAAGCAAGAAGAAACTTTTAAGTAAACATATTTCTACACATCTATAGAACTGTTACTAAAAATTTCATTTCAGCAACATCAAAACAGTTCTGCCTGGCAATCTCAGAACTTTGGAATATAATATTGAATTACAGAAAACAATATTACATTATTTAGAAATTAAGTTTTTAAACAAGTGCAAATAGAAACAGAACAAGACTGTACCATCACAACAAAATCAAGTAAGAAAGCTCAGTGTTCCATTTTTATTTGAAGCATTAAAATTTTTCTGTCAAATACGGTAAAAATCAACATGTTCACCTAAAACTTTCAATTTCAATGAAAAAGTATTTCCAGATGAAGGTTGATTCCTTGGAAAAATGTTGCCAGCTCTATCAGATAAATGTTTTGCGATAGGCACTCTTCTCTGAAAAGGACCATTAATTTTGAAGGTGACAATTTCTGCAGTAAAGAAATAAGGTAGGCAAGGATTGACATTACTTCATCAAGGGGGAACCCTGATAACTTGTTCCATTTAAAAGAGAAAGAAACCATGCATTTGTTTGCTTCAATAAGTTGGCTGCAGCTTCGTTTTGGGATGGAGAGAAAATTGGATCGAGTGAATGCATGTGAGAGGCAATGGGGGTGTGTGTCTGTGTGTGTATCTCCCAGTGGCCCTAATATTGTTAGGGCAAGAGGGGGGTTGTGTGTTTTTCCACTACGGTGCTATTGTCTTACTATTGTAGCAAATACAAGGGAGAAGGTTTTGAATAACTCATGCTCCATGACAGAGCTTCCTGGCAAAGCCAGACACCCAGTGACTGCCAACTCTGTCCCTCTCTGAATGAAACTCATTTCTTGCATATAAATTTCCCATTTCCTGTTGATGTAATTTCTGTGACTTTTCCCTGAGTCTATAAAAGAAAAAATTGCAACACTGGTGTTGTTTCCCTCAGTTGCAAAAGGCGAAAGCTGCAGTGTTCCTCCATTCATAAAACCCCCTACCCCTGTAGGTGGACAGAACTTCTCATTCATGCACACGTGGAAGAAGGGAAAGTACTTTGAAGAGAAAAACTAATATGCATAAAAGTGGTCTCTGGAGTATATTTTCGAAGTGCTCAAATTTACGCAGAACTTTGGTTAATGGAATTTCTGCACCTATCCCCCTGGAGGGCTTTCGAAATGTATTCCGTTTATGAGCAGCTAATTAAATGTGCTTTCTGGTATGCAGGTAATTAGTTGTTTTTAACAATTATTCAGGTGCTGTAAGTAAAAGGTAACGATGAATTTTAATTTTAAAATGTTGATGCTTTTCCCACACTGAGATACATTTGCTGTATGCTAAAAGGCAAGTGACACCATCTTTCCAATCTGGCAATCAAATTACCAAAAAAAAAAAAGGAAAATACATTTTATTTTTTGGAAGTGTCAACCTTAAGGTTCCAATCCATAATCCACTGGATTTAGCAGGTTTGGGTTTAGATTAGAATTTGAGTTCTTGTAATTGCAGACACACTCAATTTAAAAAATATGCATATGTATGTGTATGGCATGCACGCAGACACACAAACACACACACACTCTGCTTGAACTTAATCAAGAAAAATGTTCTTTGGTTTATGAGGTCAGATTAGATGCTCATATTGGTCCCATCTGGCTTTACAATCCATGAGGTTAATTTCTTGATACAACTGAAAAATAATGTATAACTGTGCAAAATTAAATTTGATATATGAAGACTGATAGCTGCTAAATAGAAAAGGTAAATGAAATTTCATTAATAGTGACAGGAAGTCGGAGTTATTTGTTCCTTTAAATTTTATTTTCCTTATCACTAGAAAGAGTGTATTCTCATGCTGATGGTTTGAGGCTACATTTTTAGCTTCCATTCACTTGATTTTCATAATATAGGAGCTCTTGTTACTTCAGCAAAGCATCTCTTCAGAATTTTCAGTCTTTACAAGGTCAGCATGTGATCCAATAATTATGAGGAATTTTGACAAATGTAGAATAAAAATTGTTTTCCACAATTTGTGTTGGCTGATACATCTCAAAAAAGGAATACCATCTACACTGGATGAATTAACAGTTATGTACATTAAATATTTGTGTTTCCATCAGGGCTGCTACACCATATTGTTCTGCAGAAGAAAAAAGGTGATTTAAATGGCACCAGTGGATGCTTTGCATCACCCTCACAGTGCAAAACTATCAGCATTTCTTGGTGATTCCATCGTATTGCTTCAATTATTGCTTTTCATTCCATAACTACTCTGTATTTAATATAGGATCATATAAGCTCATGTGTGGTTGAATAACTTTCTAATTCTCAAAGAGCAGTAGAGTGTCTTCACATTCTGTTTCAGACCCAGTAAATCAAAACAGCCAAGTCTAGAGGTGACTAACACAAATGGTTCTTATATATGACTAATACCTTGTCTAGGATGAAATGCCAATCCTTGGAGGCTATAAATGATTTAATAATATGTTTCATGCAATCCAAATTTGCATATTGGAGAGTAACGAGGTAACACCCGAAGTTTTGCCCAGCCCAGGGAAAGGAGGACCTGTCTTAAGTGGAGTAGAACCGATCACATTAATGAAATAATAGAATCATAGAATCATAGTCTCATCAACGTTGAAAGAGACCTTCAAAACCGTCCAGTCCAAGTGTCAAACCAATTCCTAGCTTTTCTGAGCAGCTCTTTACCCATAACTGGTTTTTTTGTTGTTGGTATTTTTTTGGCTTTCTGGTATTATTATGGCAATAATTAGCAAAAAAAAAATTCTGTTGGCAGCAACACATGCTAGTTATTCCCTGTTTATCTTTCTTATGGTGGGAACAAGAGAGACAAAGTATGCTTCCTACAGATGAGGACTTTTGGGGAAGCAAAAGAAATCCTGGAGAGCTCCTGCAATTGTGGGGGAAAATAAAAATTGGAGCCAATGCAGTTTTGGGCCATTAACAGCTATGTGGTGAAATATCTTGAATCTAACCTTGTTCAAAGCCTTTATTAGGAGCATTGGAATCCTGCTTTGCCCTGTTTTATTTGACATATTATCAGAGTTCCTCAATGTTAGTGTTCATGGAAGAAAAAATATAAATACGATTTTGTGTTTCAGAATGAAATGTACTTTTGTGCAATAGCATCAGACTTATATTAAAGTTTTGGATTGCTACATTGCCATGAAGCAAAGCTTCTTGCTACAATATCTCACAGATGCTGAAATTTGAAGGTAAATCATACCCTCCAATTTGAAGATACCTATTAATTTCTAAGTGTGTTCTCTTTAGTGGTGATACTGCACTTAAAAGTGAGAAACCCATTTTTGCATATCTGCAAATCCATTTATTTCATTGTAGAAGGCAGTGAGGTTGGTCAGGCATGTTTTAATTTTGGTGAACTCCTCTTGACTGTTCCTTGTCCTTCTTCTCCTTTATATGCCTAACAGCATGTTCCAAGAGGACTATTAAAATTACAGAGTAATACTTTTCATACTGGAAAATTCCCCTTTAGTTAATATAAATATTTGAAGTAACTTTAAATTCAAGATTGTATAAGCATTTTTGTCTTCTACTTACCTGTGAGAAATAATGTCATAAACTGTAGAACATACCACTGCAACATTGCTGAGCCTGAACCCTTGTTTCCTATTCTATCCATCTTTCCCAACACCTTAGATCACAAATATATATTTTTAGTAGATTTGATTGCATAAAATTAAAAAAAAAAACAAACAAAGTGTTTCCTCTGCTCAGGTTTCCATTTTGTTTTCTTCTTTAGCGTTACTGGCTGTTGTTATAATGCTTTTGTGACAGACTTTGCAGAGGGACTGACTCCTCTGATGATCGAATATGTTATAGAGACACTTGCAAAAAGAAGTTCCTATTCACTCTCCAGTTAACTAACCCCAAGATTTATGGGGAGGAGAGCATCCATGGGAAGGTTTTGCAAGTTATTGTAGAAATGACATATCATGTTTAATCTGTGGGTCAGATGAGCCTTGATGCTTCATACATTTTCAAATCGATCCTAAGCACCTGTAAGTAGATCTGTAAACCTATTCCTTTGAAGTGTATTGCCATGAAAAAGAGCTATATTACTGTGACTTTGGGAGTGCCTTTACTCCCACTGCAGTGCAAAGGATATCCACATGAATACTTAAGTGGGAGGTTGAAATTGGAATTGTATGGTTCACAGCATTTCACTTTAGAGGGACTAAAAAGCATCCTTCTCTCTGTACAGTTTTTTTTAATTTTTTTTTCTGCTGAGAATCACTTGGCCTTTAGTTAACTGAAAGCTTTTTAGGCTGCTGGTATTAAAATATCAAATTAGGTTCAAATAGCTGCCTTTTTATCCTGGCAGCCGCAGCTGGCTTCCTCTCACCTGGAACCTCTTTTAACTTGATACTAGTGGAAAAAACTCTTCTCCCAAACCTCTTACAGTAACTTTTTTTACATTTATCTGCTTTTGTGTTCTCTGGGGGATGTCATCCTTGGGATGTGAGGTAAGGGGATGAAGCATAAAATTGTATAACCCATTGGAGAGTGCAGACAGTGCTGCTCCTCAGCACCACGAGTGCAAGCCACGGAAAAACATGTATATGGCAGCCAAATGTTGGTGATGAAGGTATCCCATGGGCCACCATCAGCCAGCAGAGCACAGCCACCACTGCTGCTTCTGGTCCCTGTAAGCAATTCCCACATTATCCCTGCTCTTCCAGGCCCCTAACTTTGCTCCCTGTTCTGGGTTGACCCTGGCTGGATGCTAGGCACCCACGAAATCCACTTTCTTACTCCCCTCTGCAACTGGGCAGGGGAGAGAAAATATAATAAAGGGTTCGTGGGTTGAGATAAGGAGTGGGAGTTATCACTCCCCAAATACTGTCACGGGCAAAACAGACTCAACTTGAAGATATTAATTGAATTTATTGCTATCAAAATCAGAGCAGGATAATGAAAAGTGAAATAAATCTTAAAAACACCTTTCTCCCATCCCTCCCTTATTCCTGGGCTCTCCTTTCCCCCTGCCAACCCTCAGGAGATGAGGAATGGGGGTTGCAGTCAGTTCATCACACATTGTTTCTGCTGCTGCTCAGGGAGAGGAGTCCTTTCCCTGCCCCAGTGTGGAGTCTCCTCCATGGGAGACAGTTCTCCATTAACTGCTCCAATGTGTGTCACTCTTCCATGGGGTGCAGTACTTCAGGCACAGCCTGCTCCAGCCTGTGTGTCCCACACAAGACCACAAGTCCTCCCAGGAAACCTGCTCCAGCGTGGGCTTCTCTCTCCACCACTCTGCACATCCCTGTCAGGATCCTGCTCCAGCACTGGCTTCCTACATGGTCACAGCCTCCCCTCAGGCATCCCCCTGCTCCAGCCTGGGGCTCCTCCTGGGTCTCTGAACCCCCTGTTAAACCCCAGGGGCTGCAGGGCCAGAGCTGCCTCACCATGGGCTGCACCAGGGGCTGCAGGGGAACCTCAGCTCCAGTGCCTGGAGCACCTCCTGCCCCTCCTTCTACACTGGCCTTGCTGTCTGCAGAGCTGTTCCTCTCACATGTTCTCACTCCACTCTTCTCTGACTGCAATTACATCTGTGCAATAATTTTATCACAAAGGTATTACCACCTTTTCTGATTGGCCCAGCCTTGGTCAGTGGGACTTCCATCCTGGAGCCGTCTGGCATTGGCTCTACTGGACATGGAGGAAGCTTCTAGCAGCTTCTCAAACAAGCCACCCCTGTAGCCCCCTCCACTACCAAAACCTGTCCATGGAAACCCGACACACTCCTTCTCCAGGAAATGCTAAAGGACCTCTTTGTTGTCCTCTCCATTTTCCATAAAAAACTTTCTCTTCTCAAACAGATTAGTTTATCTTCTGCCTTCTTTTCAGCTTCCACTGGGAGCCAAAAACCCCACATCCCAGTATCTTCCTTTTAAACTAGGTTCAGAGAGTTTGTTCTGAATGTCACTATTTTTTATTTTGTGCTCCAATTTTTCTTACATATTAGATTTCTTACCATAGTCCCAGCTGTTTTCTCTTATCCTTGCTGTATGGTTTTACAATAAAGAAGCCAATGATGAAGCATGATTCTATCAGACATGTGGCAATCAGCACAGAAGAGCTGAAGTGCTGGTTCTCCTGTGTGCTTTACTGGCAAAGCCATTTCTTTCACTTTAATCAGTATTTTTATTGGCTTTTTCATCTGCACTGAAGCTTATTGGACTCTGCAGTTCTAACAAATGCAGGTTGTTACAAGGACATGCAGAAGTGCATTTTTTCACGTGTCCCATAGGAAGGAATACAGAAGGGATTGCTCCATTGATTGCAGAGATAGGGAAGTGGTGCATGACTATTCAGAGTGGATGTTATGATTTGTCTGGTTAACTTCGATTCCAGCCGAGATTGCCATGATGACTGGAGCTGCAACTCCCAGAAGGTCAACCTTCACTTGAGCCCTTTCTGTAATGGGCTAACAATGTATTTTTGTGTTAAGACTTGGCTTGGTTTGAACTCTGCACTGATTGAATACTTGATGAGGACCAGCAAATGCAATGATTCCTCTTAGGAGTTTGTGTTTGATAGCACCCCAATGTCTAATTTACCATGTGCATGTGCTAGAATGCAAATCATTCTCGCAAGGTTGTATAGTCATTGTTTATCCTGACCTGTTATTTTGGAATGATTCTGATTTTATAATTTTCTCTTTTTTTTTATAAAAATAATAATGCTTTTCTTTAGCTAAGTTGAGACTTGGGGCTCCTAGAACTGACGTGATATGCATTATTTTCTTGTTCAAATTACTTTTCTGGCATCACACATCTTCTCTGTGTGGCAATAATCCTATAGTTCTGATCCTTAGGAATGTGAGAAGAAGAAGGATTCTAATGATAAAAATAATTCCTTTGGGTCCACTCCTATGGCTGGAAAAAAACCCTATATATTCTGTTGAATTAAAGCTGTTGCCTTCTTTTACAAATCTTGCCTCATAATATGTGTCAACATAAATCACTTACCAGTGGGCAGGTTGGGGACAGATGAATATAGATGATGTTTACAACTCTTCTTATATAGTAATAAAAAATAATGATGCATATATTTGATTGTACTCTGCTCCATTCTTCTAAGTCACTTTTTTCTTTCACAGTATGGAGTGCATTTGTCTGCCCTAATCTACACATCAAAAATTAGACATGTAAGTCTGAGTTAGTCACTTCATACACCCTTGTAGTCAGCACAGAGAAGTAGATCCCTCTGTTTGTTTTATTTTCTGATAGATATCCAGCATGTTTCAGGGCTTTTCCTTCTAGGTATACATATGTCTTTACCTGGATGATAAAGCGTGGGCTTAAACATCTAACTTTTGAACCGTGATTTATCCACGATGCAGCTTCTATAGTTAGGGATTTTTTTTTTTAATTTCTTTTTTTTTGTCTTTGCATAATTTGGCACAACAGGACACTGAATCTGAATGCAATAGAAATAGATAGTGGTGGCAATGTCTTTTCTCTAAGAAAGGAATGAAACAGTAGAAAACAACTAAGTTTAAAATGTCAGCCATAATTATTAGTCAGGGCCAGTTTTCACATGTGGTCTCTTTATGTCCCACTCCTTGGCATGAAACTTGCAATCAGGACATAAATGTGCCTGCCTGGATCACTGTGAGGTTTCTCCTTCTGCCACTCCACACATCCTCTGTTCAGCGCCAGGGTAGTGCCAAACATAACTCATGCAAAAGCTTGAGTCAAAGGTGATCCATGAAAATCCCTAATGTCTGATGAGCCAAAGTTTTCTTGGCGTTTGTGTCTTCTTCTGAGCTTTGAAAGCACACCACCTGCACACATACTCATAAGTGTGCATGTGTGCTGGTGCTAGTAAAGGAAAGTATGTGACCTTATTGCTTGAGGTGCAAAGCCTTATGTTTGGGGGAGCATTTAGAAATCCATAGCATTTATCTTCTGATACTAGAACATTCCTTGAAGCAAAGAATTAAAGACTGTGAACAGATTAAATACTGTTCCAAGCAATTTGTTGCATTTTGAGTTGAAGAAGCAGCAGTAAAACCACGAAAGCATTTAGGAAGTGTTAGACGATCTGTGCAAGACGTTTCATCCACACAACTGAAAAACATGGACAAATTAGCAGAGTAGCTGGATTTTTAAAATAATGAACAGATACAAAAATAATCAATAAGGCATAATAATTTTGTCATGTGGTGAGTTGCCTTATTCCTACAAATTGATCAGCAACCCAGTGTTCTGAGTTGATATTTTCTGTGACTATGAATTAAGCATTAAGTTAAATCAAAGAGTCTTACAAGTTCCTACACTTGTGCCTCTTTCCTTCTATAATTTTAGAACTAGAGATAGTATTTACTTTACTAACTGTGTTTTTTTAACATTAAAGTAATATATTTTCTGTTATGGGTTCATTTACTTCCGTGTGACTTCGAAATAATTTATGTCCAGCCTATTCTCTTATAGTACAATTAAATTCCATTGATAGAAAGTGATTAGCTGAAAGTGATTAGCTAAAAGTGATTGCTGATTGTTATTCAATTTCTAAAATATTTTTCTCCATTTTCTGGCCAGCTTTCTGTGTGACTTTGGAAAACACAACCAAAGTCACAAAAACTAGCAATTATGCTACAGCAAGAGTCATGGACCTGAAAATATATGACTTATTTTTTAAAAAGCTGTAGTGATGTCCTGGGATTAATAATTTACATAACCATGATATGTATTCATAAAACTACTTGCACTATGCCTTCATAAAACCCTAAGATTTGAAAATAGGGTTGTCCTGTCAAGAGACATTGAGAATTATATTTCTGAGAGACTGAAAACAATAGAAAGTTAGTTTTTTACTTCTTTTTGTGCATTCCCCTTAGCTTGTCTCCTTAGCACCCTAATCCATGTGCTGATTGCTTTGGATACATAAGTAATATCCCACAATTGCTGCACACTGAACAGAAACCTGAGGTAGAGTTTCGTGAGCCGGCTCAGGTTCAAGAAGCAGGTTGGTCACATTATGGTGTTATGAACTGATCTGTCCATCTTCTCTGCAGGACTAATTAGCCCAGGCAAAGTGCCAGGTTAAGTGGTTCAGCTGCAAAATGTAGCCTGTTAAAAGATACGTCACCATAGCTGCCAAATCTGCTATGAGAAGTCATCTGGGCTGCCAGGTACCACCGAAGCGCTGCTGGGGCCCTTGAGCAGCCACGGAGATTCAGGCTGGCAGAGGGAGCTGAGCTGTGCTGCGGTGTTTGTCTCTAGAACACTTCTGGTTCACCAAAGGCCTCTCAGCTGTCCAGGGCTTGCATGCAGGGAATGCTACATCCCTGTTCATATAGATCTGTGCTTTGAAGGGCCTGTTGATTGTCAGTCCAATTTTATCTGAAGTATCTTTTTGTATATGCATACGGGCATTTTTTTCCCTTAGGAATTATGCTGTTAAAGTACAGGCATTGCTATGCAACAATGATAAATATCTGTGTTTCTATACACAGATATTTTTACTGAGTAAAAATTGTGTTTATGAAATATTCTGTGGTTAGTAAAAGCTACAGGGTGTTTGAAATACCAGTGTAGAAAAATGGCCATATCAGGACAAGGAGCACCGTCAGTTTCCTGTGGCAAATGTGTAATTTCTGTTGTCATTACTCTCCTTATATCTGCCATAAGAGGAGAATAGGTCCTTGAGAAATATATTCCTGGCAACATAACAGTGCATATTCTGCACCAAATTACACCTCAGCACTTCAGGTGTTCTTCCATTCAGGAAAAATAAAACATTCAAATTGCTGAAGACAATTTCATTCTGATCTTTACTCTCTGAAGGATGAAAAAACCACCTCCAAACCTCTACAACATTATAAACACACTGCATTTTCCTATTCTTCTCTTTGCCACCTGCACAAAAACAAAACAAAACAAATAAACAAACAAAAAGCAATAAAACTGTTCCCAATAGTAAGAAAATAATAACCAGAAACATAGGATGGGTGAAAAAGTGAATATTATATTTTGCTTTTCTAAATGTAGAGTGCTTGACACCATATATAGTAGCAATTTTTTAAAATGGAAATGCTTGCTGTTGACAGTGTAAATATGATTCCATGTGAAGCATTTGAATTATATAACTCAACCCATTCTGCTCTTACTACTTCCAGAAGGAGACTGTTCCACAGTCTGATAGATCTCACTTTTAGGAATTTGTTTTTCTTGAACTTGATGTTTCTTGTCTGAATTTCACCCCAAGACTGTATAGAAATCTCTATAGACTTCTTTGGATAATTCCTCTTCGTACTTAATCATATCCTTTGGATCACTAGCAAAGGTTCTCCTTTCCCAGACCTCATGCTCCTTCACTTGCAGCTTGAAATTGGGCCTTTTGCTTCTTCCCCCTCTGGCTCATCCATTCAGGAACAGATCCATCAATCAGGAGTATTGTGGGATGGAGGCAAGCTCTGGTGTTTATAAAATAAGGAAAAGCAAAAGGTCAACATGGAACAAATTCCTGCTTGATCCATAGGGAGGGGTCTGTATATTTTCCTTCCTCAATGCTTTACATTCTGGAGATTAGAATTGCTAACTGTTTATTTTACAGGCTCTTTTTTTTAATAATAACTTTTTTAAAAGCTTGTTTTAAAGGTTGTCTATCTGTCTTTTGTGAGCAGCTCCTTATACAGCAGTTCTCAAAGTGTTTATTCCTGTCTGATGAAAAGGCTGCGGGAACTTCTAGAACATCAAGGGTCACATGCTGTAACTGTAATGATTCATTTATTTGTTTGAAATGCTTTAATGACCTCTTGGAAAGCTTCAAGTAATGAAAGACCAAAGGAGTAATACTTTTGCACTTTCTTGATGTCCTCAGAAGCAAAAAAATATATTAGTAGTTGTAATAAATAAATAAGCAGATAGAGTTATTCAAAATGAGAAGAAGTCATCTCAGATTCTGACCCTACATGTTCTAGTAATAAGGTCTATCAACAGAGAAGGAGTTACCAAATCTAAAGCCTTTCAGATTAGGGACTTAAAGAGTTGAGATCAAAAACCCTGGAGCTTTGGTTCCTGAAAACCAAATGATTTTCAGACTGACTGAATACTTGTTTGAAGACTTTGAAATACTGTGAGATGATATAATGCTGTAAGATCACAAGAGCTCTGAGGCCCCAGACATTGTTGCCTTTGCTTTCTTTGGGTCATTTGCCTGGATTAATTTAGAGAATGCTGTACTTATAAATAAAAATCTTAAAATCCTCACAAGGAATAGCTTTCAGTTAGGGAGAGTAAAGTCCATGATACCCCAAATATGGTGAACTACAGAAATTTATTTAAAGCTCTTTAGAAAGGCAAGAAGGAAAAATGCTGTGAAGCAGTGAAACAGTGGGCAATTCTACATGTATTCAGTCTCACCAGGAAGAAACAGACTTTCCGAAATGTAGAGACTACCAGTCATAGTAGCATTGTGTTTCATTGATTTGATTCTCTCCTGCCTCACATCTAATTAATTTATAGCTGTGCAGCTGGTATGATTTAAAAGCACATGCCTTGCAGAAATGGTAAATGACACTATGTGGTGCCAAGGTGTGGACTATTGCAATTAATGAGCCAAAACATTGAACCAAAGAGGGAGTGTGTTCAGAGTTAAGGATATCTTCACAATATCATCACAATATCATCCTTCACAAGCAGGATGTTTTTAAGGCAACAGGCGGCTATCCCAGACCATTACCCTCGTACGATGTAGATAAGTTACACAGGGAACCAGATGCTACAGCTCATGGTTCTTCCTAGGCACAGGATTCCCTGAATGCAGTCCAAACACACTTTGAATCTAGAAGGAAAAGTGGACATCCATATAGAATGAGTTAAATCATGTTTCTGTACTCATATCAACATATATAATTGTATTAAACATATGCTAATTAGTGACCATGAAATAAGGGAGTTCAAGATTTTGAGGGGAATGAGGAAAACTTGTTCCAGGTCCTAGAATTCAGGAGATCAGGCTTTGGCTTTTCAGGAAACTGGTAGGCAAGATCCTGTGAGAGGCAACTGTAAAGGAAAAAAAACAGGTCAGGAGCTGGCAGGTATCTAGGGACAGAAAGTACAAGAATGATCTTTCCTGGTACTCAGGAAAAGTAGATGCACCAGGAAACTGGCTTGGTAAGTAAGGGCTGAGTTTCAGCGCAAAAAGGGTGTATACAGGAAGAACAGGCTAACAAGGAGAGCTTCTACCACTGCATTAGAAATAAGAGAAAAAAAATGAGGAAAGCATGGGCCCACTTTTGAATGGGGCAGGTGACACAAAGAGGCAAATGCAGAATAGGCAGAACCCCTCAGTATTGTCTTGGTGACCTGAGCAAAAAAAAGGCCTCCGAAGCCAATATATGGAGACAGAATTTTCAAGGAGAGACACTGCAATCTGCAGTAGTAGGAGACAGCTGAGTCAAAGATCTCTTAAGAAATCTCGACACAGGAAAGTCTGTGGGTCAAGACAGAGGCATACAAGGATGCTCAGGAAGGTAGCTGATGTCACAGAAAAGCCACTCTATCTTCCCTGAAAATTGTAAAAACTGGGGTTTAAGGCTGCAGAAAAGCGAGTTGCACACATCTTCAGAAAAAGCAAGGAGGAACACTCCAGGAAACCAGAGGCTGGTCAGCTTCACTTTGATCCCTGGGAAAATTATGGTGTGTTCTCTTGGAAGCTATTACTGGGCACATGAAGGACAAGATGATGACTGGGACTAGCCAGCATGAATTAATCAAGGGCTAACCACGTCTGACCAACCTTACTGCCTTCTGCAAGGAAATGACAAGCTCTGTGGATAACCAGAAAAGAGTGGCTGTTATCTACTTTGACCTAAACAAGACTTTTGACATGATCTCCGGTAGCATCCATGAATTTAAGTTCAGACATTTCAGTCTCAATGAGTGTATTAGTACAAAGGTGAAAAACTGCCTGAATGGTTGGAATCAAAGGGAACTAATTAATGGTTTGTAATCTGCCCGGAGGCCTGTTATAAGTGGAATAACATTTGTGCAAGTGGCAATATTTGCTAATAAAGCAGAAAATGTGGCAGCCAGGAGACAGCATTGGGATTCATGACTGAGATGTACCAGTGTCAGTGCATTGCCTGGGTGTCCAGATACTTGCTCATATTTGAGATAACAAATCTGCTTCCTTTAAGAATGAAATAAAAAATGAAGCTGGGAGACTTACTGCAATGATGAATTCTCTGCTGCATGCAGAGAGAGAAGTTAAAGGGGTCTTAAGTATGCAGATGTTCCTAGAGACTCTTGCCATAGTGACTCTGATGGGAGACTTTGTGGTTCCTTGGGGACCGTATTAGGGTGAGGGTGATGACAGACATGTCAGGGATAGGAGCAAAATATGATGTGGTGTGGGTATTCCTGGTAGTGCTCCAAAACAGAGCCATCCTGGAGGAGGCTCTGAGGCACAGGAAAGCCCTCAGACCATGGCAGAATTTCCTAATATTTCATGGTTCCTAGAGGAGTTTAAAAGAAAAAATCACAAAACTGATACAGCCTTATCATCCTATTTTGCAATGTACTAAGGCTCACTTTAGGATGAATCTTTCAAATATGTATCTGTTTTCTCTCAGAAATCTAAAAATTTTCTCTCCTGATGCTCAACTCCATCATAATGACGTGTGGTGNTTTTGTTGTTAGTATTGTTGCTGTTACTGTTCGTTTTTTTCTAATGTCATTACTGTTTCCAGTAAATTATTCTTATCCCAAACCATGATCTTTACCTTTGTGTACCTCCAGTTCTCGTGTCCACCCTGCTGCAGGGAAGAGAGAGAAGGAAAAGGGAGGGGAGTGAGTGAGTGGCAGCATGGTTTCAATAGGGGCACTAAATTGGGGCTGGCCATCCCTAAACCACCACAGATATACAGGTTTTTATTGTATAATTATCGTCTTTCCTGTCTCAGCAGAGCATAGTTTGGTGTTTGTTGTAATAACTCCTGTTTCAGATCATGAATAGTCCACAGCATTAATCCAAAATTAATTTAAAAATTGGGAAAAAAATCACTACTCAGAGGAAAGATGTTTCTGGATACACTATTCTTACTGTCCAAGGGCCAGGAGTCATAGTTGTAAGTCACATTCTCAGTCTTCATCATGTCTTCCTCAATTGTAAAAAAAAAAAGAAAAAAAAAAGGCAAAAAATCCCCACTTGTTTTCAGTGAAGTCCGTGACAAAATTTCTGCCCTACAAAATGGTGTGAGGATTTTTCCTGAGGATGTCAGTGTCTGAAAGGGTTTGCACTGCTGTGTCACTGGTCTCATTGGCCTCCATCCGTTGTGGTGACATGGTAGAGCTGCCAAACTCCCTGGGTTAAAATCTCCATTTTTTTACACTGCCTCTGAAATAACCATGCCCATAAAGGAATATAAATATATTATATTGCACACTTAATAAAGTCTTACTTTCTCAGAAAAGTATTAATGACAATCTGCGAAGAGAATAAATAGAAATAAGAAAAGAGACCAAAAAAGAGACAGGTGAAGAATGATATGAAGCTATTTCCCTCACTACAAGAGTCTCTTGCCTTGTGCTATGGCAGGGCAAGTAGAAAACCTGTAATTGTGCTCACTGACAGGCTGTCTCGAGAAACAAGCATTTGATTGTGATCATCCTTGACAAAGATATAGGGCACAGGCACCCATGGACGCCTAATTTATGGATTTTTATCTTGTTTTATAAACTGTCTGTAGGGTTAAATTGCTGAATAGGAAATGCAAAGTGAGATGGAGACAAGGTATTTGAAAAGCAGAACTCAAGGAAGACTAATAATAACGACAGACTGAGGAGATCAGAGAGCTAAAAGACTACTTCAGCTAAATAAACAAGGAAGCCTCTGACCTCTCTGAAATCCCGAAAGCTGGTTATCAGTCTAAGAAAGAATGTTGTTTTATCAACTAATTTTTAAATGCACCCAAAATATCAAATAGAATTAATTGTTAGATGTATTTATTATAAAGAATCTTTGAGTTGATCTATTATTTTATCATGCACTGATTGCTGCTCTGTTCCCAAAGGTGGTTACTCTTTTTCCCAGAGGAAATTTTCTTACTTTCCATGGGAAAAGGTACCTATCCAAGGGTAAAAATGAAATAAAAGTATTTATCCTAGCTGATTTCTTTAGCTCTATAATTTTATTTTACTTTCACTTATTTCTTTTTATTCCGAGCCCCTCCATGTCAGTGTTTGATTACAAGTTCCAGGCTGGAGCAGACACATTAAACTATGAGTATTTTTAGAAATATTGTATTTTTTCACAGCTGACAGGACACTGAGGAATTCTGGATTTGGCAGAAGGCTGCTTGATGACTTACACAAATCACTTTTATCTCACTGTTTCACTACTTTCCTGTCTTATATGGAAGACAAAGAATTTTACTGACGCAGGTATTACTACATAAAGGGGATGTGCCTATATTATGCAATCTCTTTCCAATCACAAAGCAGAAGCAGCTTGATATGACTTTTATGTCTAACAGAAATTGATGCACAGCAGTTATATTTTGAGGGAATTAAGCCAACTGCCTATGAAAATGTGACCCTATAAAATCAACAGGGTATGGTTCCCACATGACAGCACCTATGTGGAGCACAGCAGTGAAGTCAGTGAGGCAGTCATGAGCTCACACCAAGTTTCAGCCCTGGGTGAACTTCTGAATTATGACCTAAGAGTTATGCACAGAAAACTATTCTTCAGATTAAGTGTGACAAAGCCATAAGACCAAGCTGTTGAAGACAACTTGCAAACATATAAAAGAATTTTGTATGAATATGTATTTATATTTTATACTATGACTATAACCAAAAAATTTGTTCAGACACCTTTGCCCTCATCAGCCAAGTAACCAACACTATGCCTAGTTCATGAGGACTCAAAAAAACCTGCAAAACAGGAAAAAAATGCAAGCTCAGTAGGGAAATTATGCTTTTTTCAGAGTTGAATTCTTAATAAAGTGAGATTAATTGGGCTGTATTTAGATGCAGGGATGCACAGGGATGGCTTCAGCTATGGGACTGAGTCAGACATGCTCTGATAGCTTTAGCTGCAAAATGGGAAATGTTATGTATGGCTCCTACTCATTCATTTTGCCAAGGGCTATCATTGCCATGGCAGCTCAACAGATTGGGGCATGTGTCCAGCTGTCCCTTGTCACTGCCAGGCCCAGGGAGGGCAGAGCGTGCCAAGACGCAGCGTTTCACCTTGGCAGCACAGACACAAAATGTATTCTGCTCTAGAGTGGTAATTTCTGTGAGAGGAGTACCAGCTGCAACTTTTATTAGCAACATCTTAGATTCCCTCAAGTATGTGCTCTAGACTGTGCCAGGGAGCTTGACTGTGGGTCAGATTATGTGAACTGTGGCAAGAAGTGGTTTAATTAGAAACAGGTATTTTAAAACACATGCAAAGCAAAACCTAATACTGGATGTAAAAGATAGTTATCTACTTATTTTGTTTTGACTTTTCATAAAACTGCTTTCTCTGGTTCTCAAAAGAAGTTTGTTTAACATATGTTCAATGTTCCCTCCCATACTGGGATCATCTTCACATGTGCTGTTATCTAGCACCCAGGTTTAAAATGGGATCAGTGTCTTGAATATGACAAGAATCTCTTGATTTTGCTACAAGTAAAAAAAAATTATCACGGTCCTTTTGAAAGTTGATATTAATTAATAGTTTAAATAAGCAATGAATAAAATTAAAAGCTGCAAGTGCAAAAAAGACCTGATGCCAGAGTTAAATCCAAAAGTCAATTTAATTGCTTTGTGACTTGTTGAAGGCTGAAAACGTTGTATAATATTGACTGGTCAGAAAAATTAAAGCATTTTATCTTAATTGATGTTAAGAAAAGCAACCTCTGCTTAACCTATAAAAGATATTTTGAAGTAGTTTCTTCTTCACAGTCTACTGACAATTGTAAATACAAGTAATATTTGTCATGTATCTCTGGTCCAAAAACCCAAATTACTACCATGTTTTCTGATAACAAGCCTAATAATTGAATAACTTGAATGCCCTCCTCAGATATTACATTTTAGTTAGAGCAGCATCTAAATTCACTGGGGTCAGTTCAGACTTTCATTGAATCTGCTAAATATTCAAGGTAAAGGAAGCCTTTCAAAATATGAAATCAATACATGCATTCTGTGGCATCAGATGGTAGGTCCTCCTTTGATGCCACTCTGCTCTTCTCTCCCAAGTACTTCATGTTCCACACCAAAGGCAACACTTCACTTTGAACAACTGGAGTTCAAACTGTGCATAGAAAACATATTTAGATACTCTGAGTGCTTTTCCCTTCAGATGTATTAGGCTTTATAAAATTGCTATTTTCCTTTAACTCTAACACTACTGCTGTTGAGATAATTTTAAACTGTGGCACAATGTATTTCAATTACTTAGTAAAATTGCACAAATAATAATATGGTAGTTTAAAAGAATGAAGTGGATGCTGTACTATGATACTATGATCTATATGATAATGGAATTGTATTTATACTCTGCAATTACCAAATAGAGGGTATATTTTGATCCTTTTTAATGAATTGTCAGCAGTGCTTGTAATTTGATTTAGATAGATTTATGTCCTTAAAGTATTCCAACTACTAATATAATTCCCACCAAGTAATACAGTGCTATATTTAAAAGTTAATTTTATATTAATTATTATTTAAGTATTAATATATTTTGATTTAATTTAAAGATTGTAATTGATTCGAGATTATAATGCATTATTAATGTCTATTATTTAATGTAATTTATAATATCAAACATCTTGTTGATATTTTTAAATAAGAAAATAGATGGGTAGATCATTATACACTGTGAAATTAGGGAAATGAAAGAGATGCATCTTCTCCCTGTTATCTCTGTTTCTATTCCTTTATTGCATTTTGTTTCACAAGATATTGAAGATCTAATGAATATTCAAATATATTCAAGCCCTATTCCAGCACCATACATCATACACACAAAACACATGCACCTTACATATAATTACATCCTACATTTATCTGTGTTTTACAGGACCTTGGTGCTTTTATCCATTATAGATGAGTTTTTTGTAAGAAATGCATTTCTAACTTGACCCAAGGAATTATCCAGATACAAATTACAGAACATGTAATTAAGTCAGCCATCAAAAACAAGAGACGTAGCAACCTGTTAATTATCTTGCATTCACCTCCTCACCCATCCTACACCTGAAAAACAACTCTCCTTTCTCCTTCCTAGGTTGTCTTGTAAGGCAGCAGGACGTTCAGCCTCTCACTCAACCTTTGGTGAAACTAATTGCTTGAAATTGCTCATTTTTTATATTTGGCACAATGTTACCTGAAGGAGCATGGAGCCTTCCTGCTATGTGACAGTGTAATATAGAGAACTGCTCTTTTGCTGGGACCTCCATTGATGTGAATTCCCACAACAACCAAATCTTTTCAGGATAACCCTGGAGGTACTTGTTCCTCATGATAATTTGTCAGCTTTGTCTGTTCAGCAAATTTTAGGGGGGAGTTTTTTGTCCATGTTATCAGAAATTAATCAAAATTGATATTTGTAATACACATAATTCTGTTTTTTTCTTTTTTTTTCCCAATGGAAATATAAAAAACTTTAACACTCATTTAGTTTGAAAACAGGCTGTGAGTACTGCATGAAACAATTCATATATAAAAGTATGTAATATAACATAATTGCAGTGCAAAAAAGTAATTTAATCATTCAGAAAACAAACAAAAAAAAGGTGTTGTAGTCTGTACTTAGTAAAAGCCATTCTTGATTTTGAAAAATTAATGAAATATTTTACAACTGCCATTTTGAGTCTTCTATTCTCTTACTTGGAATTTTTCTAGGTCAATTTTATCACTCTATGTTAGTATTACTCACTACTAGGTTATATTCTAGATAGACTGTATAAAATTTTAAAAATATAGGATGGAGAAAAAATACTGATTTTTTTTTAGGAGAAAACCCAAAACTATTTTTGAGTTTGAAACTGCACTCTCAGAATCATAGGAGAACACCAGTCTAAAATGTTACCCTTCAAGTTATAGTCTGGGTGACTCAGCTTGTGTTTAGCAGAGACCTCCCCTTCTTTCCAAGTTGATTTTCTATCCATTAGTTTGGTATCCCACTTCCTTGAAAGATCACCTGTCTATTTCTGTATCATGCAAATTAGTTCCTGGAGTCTTTGTTGCAACCCCCCAACTGCTTTTGGGGTATCGTGGCTGCACATCAAATGGATGATGACTTTCTATTCATCTGTGAATTATGTCTTTCTGAGAGAGAATGAATTTCCCTCTGGAAGTACCTCTCTCTAGCAGCTATAAGGAAGTAGAAAAGAAACTTTAACTAAACGCCTGGTTTTCAGGTATCTAAAACTGCATTAGGGAACCACCTCTGAATTACAGATTGTAAAACGTAGGGAGTAGCCAAACATAATCTGAAGTCCTGGGTAGTTTTTTCTTTACCCTCTTCCCTCTATGTTTCCAGGGGTCCATGGAAATTTCTTCCTTCTCCTGGTGTCTGTCTCTCTTGTGCTGTGGCTGAGGTAAAGCTCACTTGTGTCCTTTAATCACCTGCCATTTTTGCAGTGACTTTACACTGCTTCAAGGAGAGATTTTTCTTTTCTCTAAAACAACTCTCCTTTTATTGTTTTACTACTCACATAATGTTCCAATTTTTAATCTTTGCAGTGTCTCCAGTTTTGCTGTGAAAACCTAGTTCATCTCTGCTGTGATGATCATAAAGATTTGTGTGCCACAAAAACTAAGCAATAAACCCCAAATGTTAGTCGATTTTGAATTTTCCCAAATTTTTCACTTTCTCTTCTTCACTCCACTGCTTCTGCATCATGATTCATCAGCTGAACATGTCTTAAAGTGCTTGGCTGCATAAGAACAAACTGATCCAGAAATAAAAATGCTTTGCTGTTTCCCAGCTCTGACAGATGATGGTACCTTTGAGGACAGCACCCTTTCCTCATAAAAATATGTAGTACCTATTTCAAGGAAGGGTTTATCAGTACTTCAGAGATACTGGGAAATAATACAGTTTCTTGTGAGGAATCAGTCTTTAAAGGTGTTTTATATATATTTATAATCATAGAAAAATTTAAGTCGGAACAGATCTCTGGAGGTCATTGGGTCCAACAACTGGACTAAAGCAGTGCTAAATCTGAAATTTTCTTCTTAAGGCCCTGCTCCACTTGAATTGTGGAAATGTCTGTTCTACAGCCTCTTATAGCACCCTGTCCCAGTGCTCAGTCATCACTTACTAAGAAAATATATTTATCCTTCTGTCCAGCCAGAATTTCCTTTGTAGCCGTTTGCCACAAGTCCTTTTGGTATGAGTCTCTGCAAAAGTCCAGCTCCATCTTTTTTATAATGCTGCCCAAGTAACAGCCAGCAGCAGTTAAATTACCATTTAGACTTCTATTCCCTGAGCTGAACAAACCCATCAGTCTCAGCCTCTTCTTGAATCCATGCTCCAGTCTTTTTAGTGGCCTTTCTCCAGACTGTCTCTGGTTTGCTGATGTCTTTGTTTTACTGGAGAGCCAGAACTGGCCATAACAAACAAGGAACTGTTACATGAGACAGTCACCAGGTAAAATAGCAGAAGCTGCAAAACACTGCATCTGGCTAAATAAAGCCAAATGCTGGTAAAGTTCTGCAAAGATGAAGAACAAGACAGAAATGCCCTTCATCCCCACAGTGTTCAGCAAAGCAACAGAAGGGCACCAGGGAAATTCAAATTATGAAACATTCTTGATGAAATATTAATAAAACTATACTATGGTCTTAATTGCTATAATTTAACACCCTGTATGGTATAAATATTTTAGAAACATGGTAAAATGGAACATTAAGAAGGGGTCAAGGGATAATAATATACATTAATCTTGATTGGTGGAGATGTATACCTCATACTTAATTTATGTTTATACTACAGTTCTGTATTCATTTTTGAAGAGTAGTGTGTGGAATAAGCTGTGTATGCATCTTATCTTGAGACATTCATGTTATGTGTGTATGTGTATATTGTAGGCATTTATAAAGTACAGGGCTCTGGTGTATTATATATGTACATATATAGAGAGAGAGGGAGAGAGAGAGACATAGCTATTGATATATATAGAAAGAAATTTTAAAATACCTTTACAAGAGCCTCCTCTCCTATAGAAATCAGTCATGGATCCAGCAGCCTACAAAAGCAAGAGGGTCAGGAAATATGCAAACCACTTTCTCACAAAAATTATTTCCTGAGGAAGTAATTATCTATACTGCCCTTGTAACAGCCACCTTTCTTTTTCAGTAGCAAATATTTCTTTTAAGGTTACTTTCCATATATTTCCATGAAGGGGAAACCCTGGAAACAAGCCTGCACTATGGCCACTCTGTCAGGGATGGGAAAGCAGGGCAAGGATGGCTTTATGCACAGCCTTAGGGGTACTTTACAGCCTGTCTTGGTGGGACAGTGTCTGCCTGACAAATACAGCAGTCAGACAGAAGTCAGAAAACATTTCACTGAGCTTTTAACTCTCCTATAGATTTTCACCCCTTAAGGATGCTATTGTGCTAATTTTTTGAGAAAATAGCATGCAGAAATTGCTTGAAATTGCTGGCACTCTAATAGTGACCTATGCCCATGTATGCATAAAGCAGATGGGCATTTCATTTACATTTTTCAAAAATTGTATGCAGTAATGATTCCTATGTGTTAAATTGCATAATCCATACAAGTCTGACAGTCTTATAAAGGCTGTGGGCTGATGTCCTATTTGAATGTATCAGTGCCAATGAAAGAGGTTGTCATACCCTTGGGAGAGGTTACTGCTGTCGTGTGTCTGCTGATGGAACTGCTCCTGTGGTCACTCTCTAAACCGTGTCAGTCAAAATGTACCAACTATGATCAACTAGTTTGAATAGCATATTTTTGGCTAGTGATGCACATTTTGCAAATATAAAGGATAAGGGGCTACTCACAAGAGTGTGTAGCTGGCATTTTCATGGATGCTGAACACTTTTACCAGCAGGGCAGACTCGTGATTCAGAGTATTAGTCCACAGCCTCTCACTGTCAATTCACCCGTCTTCTTTAGTTCAAGTATTTCTGCAGTTGCTTATGATTTCTTTTTTAAAATGCAGCATGACAAAATGCTTTTCTTTTGGGGTGTAGAATTCTCCCACAAAGTGCACAGAGATCTGAGATACAGAACACCATTTTGCCCAATAAGAGGTTAATAATCGGATTTACAACCTGCTTGGGTGGAACTGGCACCACAGGGAATGGGACAGCCCAGGTAGCCTTTTTTACACTTTGAAGGGATGTCCTGGGAAATGTTTCCATAGTGTGGTTACAGGAGGGATGGTGCCAGCAGAAACTCTTACCAGTGAGCAGTGGGCTAAACCTACTGCAAAGGAGAGGTCTCTCTGTCACACCATTTACAGAAAAGGAAAGCTTTGCCTTTGCTTCCAGCACTTCTGGGAGAACTGATCAGTGTCCTTTCCTGCCATTGCTCCTTATTTTAAACACTGCCAATAAGTCTCTTCTGCCCCTAACAGTGAAACAGTGAAAGTGCTGCAGCTTTTAAAGGATTTATAAGGCTTAGCTGAACACATCACTTCCTGTGCCAAAAAAATAAGAGAAAGAATGTTGTGTGGATGGATGCACCTTTGGCATTCTGTTGTTCCATTGCTTAATATCCATCCCTTGTTATGTGTACCCCTCTGTAGCCAATTACTGTCTCCACTCATTCGGTAGACACAAGCTCTTTTGCACAGGAACCACCTTTTAGTTGTATGTTTCCACAGTGCCTTTGCACAGTGATTCTGGCCATGAAAAGCATTTGTAGGTGAGATTGTAATAATCATAATATTTTGGGTACTGACAGAAGCTGCAAAGTAGCCATCCTTCACACACTCAGATCTTTCCTGTTATATCCTTCTCCTCATTCCCATAAAATGTGCATACCTGCAGACACAGGCACATGTAAATCCTTTAAATGCATTTAGGACTCAGTTATCTCTGTAGGCAATCATTTATCTTCCTTATTTTGCACTTCACCCATCCAAGGATAAACATAATGTTTTTCTATTACATGATTAAAGTTTATATTGTTTAAAAAATATTGGGCCTGTATTTCTGAAATATAAGGAGGCTTCACTGATTCTTCCATTCTTGCTCATTTTCAAGAATTTCTTTTAAAGGTAGTCAAGTAGCCTTCAGAATTTTCATTAAAGCATAATTATGAAAAACTGTTGAGAGAAACGATGGGCAAGTTAACATCGTCCCTGTTCACTCTCACCTGAAAGCTTTATTGTGACTCTTGTTACTAGTGGCATCCTTGGTAATAAATAGTTTCATTTTATTCCGAGGCGCAGCAAATAGATTTTGTTAGTGAATGACCTTGTGCATTAGCTGTGCTATTCATGATTTAGTGAGCCAGTCAGTTGAAATATTGCTAATGTTTTTGTGACTCAGTCTTGTTACATTTGTGCCACGAGGATGACATTAAGTGTAGTTGTAGATGAATAACAAATAACATGTCTCAAAGTTGTGTTTTGGATCATTAAAGAAATGAACCTACAGGGTGCTGTTTTATTAACTGAGGAAATGACTGGGGAAAAAAAATGACAGCTCTTGAATGTGTATTTATTAAAAATAACATTTGGCATGCTGAGAATTAGTGGTAGTGTCCATTAAATTTTTCATAAACCAGTGCAAATACACAACAGTGTCCATCCAAAGATTTTGACAGATTTTAAATAAGAGTAAGTTATACATTTCATATGGTTTCAGGCTGAGAAGACTCAAAATGGTGCAAGCAGGTGAATGCTAAAAAAGTAGATCATAACAAAGATGAGGATTAATAATTAGATGCCAATGTGGGTATTTTAAAATATTATGTATTATAATATGAAAGAGAGCCAGTGTACTTTCCAGGGATACCCTAGGAAGGAGTGGATTGCTTCTCTAAAAGAGCCACAACTATTCTTGGATTTATTTTCTTATTTTCTTATTTATTTTCCTTCAGTTTCTTTTATGTTAAAAAATAGTGGAAATGTAGAAAAAAGTAGCTGGTAGACTTCTGGAGAGATGGTTTAGCCCTTTCCCTTGCCCCAATAACACATCTCTTCTAAAGAAACAACAGAAGGTCAGTTAAGTTCCAGATAACAGAGTTTCCTGAATTTCTACAAAGCTACAACCGTAAGTAGCAACCTCTGGGTGACTTCAGTGATTCTTTCTGCTTATTTAAAAATAATTAAACACAAAAAGGATTTCCTGAGAGATCAAAATGAGTTACATGGAAGGCAAGGCTCTTCAACTAGAGGGGAAAAGCAGACACAAAACTAGAATATTAACTACTCTTGAGAAGCTGAGTAACTGTTATTATGTTTGATTTTTTTTGGTAGTATTTTCAGCACAAGAAAATTTAAGCAATCTGTTGAATTCTTGACTATAAATAAAACAAAGCAGAAAACCTGTTCTTTTATACTGTTATTCCAAAAACTTGTCTATTTAAAGGAAAGCAGAGAAGCTGTAGTCTTAAGCTTATTTTATGGAGTGCTGCTTTTCACGGTATGGTGAAGGTGAGAAGGCCAAGACTTCTCTGCGCTGGAAGGGTTGAGAGACGTCCAAGTGGTCCTTCTTACCCACCCATCCCCTGGGACCAAGAATCTTGCTTTCTAATTTTTAAATGTTGAACATATGATGGTGAACTTCGATGTTAAGCTAACTGGGACTTTCAAAAGGACAATTAATAGTTGATCTAGACATTAGCAATCTTCCCAGAAACAACTTTACAGAGAAGCATTGCACAGGTAGTCACAACACTTTGGTCTACTTGAACATATTCTGCTCCAGTTTCAGTTCAACATCCTGCAGGTTGTTTCATCTGAATTTTCTGCTCAGAGCTGAAACTTGTCAAGGAATATTTATGTGAACAAATTTTGATGTGAAAAGTGGAACAACACTTCTTTTTTTTTCATTTTCTGCTAACACTGGCTGAATTGGTACAACTTTTGCTATAAATAATGGATAAGTGTTTTAAGTATGCAAGCAAGTTGTTACACATACATGCACTGCACTCTGTCAAGTAATGTGCAGCGTTGAATTGTCACTGATAAAATGGTCACTAGTGTTAAAAATTGTCACTGTTAAGCATTCATTGAAATATATTTTGTGTTTCTAAAGCATATGCAACATATAACATATAATGTATACACATATATACCGATATATATACATATATACACATATACGGCATGTAACAAAATACACATATCCAAAGCATGGTTATTTTTGTTATTCCTCAAAACTCTTTTATTGATGTATATCAATTTCCATATATTATTTAGGCAAACATTTTTGATAATGGGTTTCTGAAGCTCTGCCAAAAAAAAAAAAAAAAGGTGTTTAGAATAGATAAAGGTTTTTCAGTTCTACAGTTCTTATATAATGGGTTTGTTCATACTTCAGAAGCAGAACCATCATATTCAGACCACACCTTAAAAATTCCTCTCTCTAGCCATGTCATTGTCTCTTGGAATGTCTTACTGCTGAAGTATTTTAGGGTTTGTGTATATGTGTTTCTTACAAGGGTATGCCTGTGGAAAAAATGTAGGATTGGTTGATGCATCAGGCCTTTCCAGGCCTATATTTATCTGTGATGGAGAAATTATATCGATCTGAGGGTGGGATAAGTAAATCTCTGGTGTTATCTGTATATTTCTCTTGACAAGAGAGGGAACTTGACTGATTTCTTAGTTGAGACAGCAAGGTTTATAGAGATGGATCCCACCATGAAGCAAAAACCTTCAGAGAAATAAAAAAATGTTGTTTCATATATCCCAAACTCCTTTACAACACTTTAAATGAGCAGTGTACTCATTTTAAAGGAAAGTTAAAGGAAGACATACAATTGAGCAGTTATTTGTTGAATAAGTGGAAATAAATCATGAAAGCAGTCATGTAAAGAGAGTGTGTTTAAAATACATTCCTAATCAATGTGAAGGGATGCAAGACCTGAGGTCCTGATGTATCAGGTCGTTGTCCCTCTATGCCTGAATATTACCTGACCATGGGTGCAAGAGGTGGATGGTTTAGAGTGACAAAAGTGGCATTGTTTCATTTAATAAGTTTAAAAAATATACAGCTCTTGACAGCCATTCAAGTATGGCCCAGTTTCCCTCTAATGGAAACAAGCAGTGTTGCTATTTGCCTGACAGAGGGATTTTGTGTGTATTTTTTCAACAGAATTAAAGACAGAGATGGAAAACTCCTTGATTGTGAGCATGGAGATTTAGCTACCTTGTACCAAAATCTGTGAGAACACAAAGGTGCACAGGGAGTGGTGAACACGGTCTGAATTTCCATCTGCTGGTTTTATTGGCTAGAGCAGGTTGCAAAGGATGTGTGCTCTCAAAATTGCTGGAGATGCAAACAATATTTTAAATTACTCCAGGCAGCAAGGTACTGCATCTGAACAGATTGAAAGCTGAAATGTTGATATCAGAAATTAAATTAATGCACATGAGATTGAAACAATATCTAATTAAAATCATTTGAAAAATGACTTGAAAATTGAATATGACATAGTATTTAGCAGGCTGTTGCTAGCACAGCAGTGTGGCTTTGACTTTTCTGCAGCCATTTTCATTCCAGACCTGGCTGCCAGTTAAATAGAAATTACACATGAAACAGCTATCTCCTGCCATCACCCTGTAAAGATTGGAAGGCAAAATAACTTTTGCCTGCAACTTGTGGACTTGTTCCTCACTAATTGCATTATAAAATTTAGTACAGACACCCTTCTCACCTTATCTGGCCACTCAAGTTGGTCATTTTCTTTTGAGCTGATGCATTTTGAATGCTCCATATTGTGCTTTTGACTTGCAGTCTGATGCTCTTCCTGCCCAGGGAGAGGAGTCATGGGTTCACAGGCTGTAGCCCCTGGAAGTGCCCAGAGCTGGGCACTGGGTCTCCAACACCACCCTGTAGACATACAACAAAGTCAGGGAGAGTTTGTCTTATATTCCAGAATGTCTGTTCTTCTGAACATGGTTGTACCCAAGTATCTAATTCAAAGTTCATTAAAATACTTTTTAGTTATTTAAAACAGAGGAAAGTGAATGAGAAGGGAAAAACCTCTGTATCTTGGGTTGTTTTATAGGAAAAAGACATAGGGTGCTATAACGGCTGGAATGCTGGAGACGCAGAAGAAAGAGCCAGAGCCAGATGTGTTCACGTTCAGAGGAAAGGAAGGAAAGGGGGGGGCAAGACCCACCTTCTTTATTCTTAAATACACTTTTAGAAATCATTAGTCATTGGAGGAAATCAGTTCTCCCTCCTTCAATTACAGTGGTCAAAGAGAATGTCCATCAAGGATCTGTGTCCATGGGAAAGGAATGCAATAACAAGATAATTCTACAATAACATAGCTATGTTTACAGAACAAAGACCTTGAAACCTAGCTAGTATGGAGCTAGCTATTTTTAACAGTAAAAGTAAGGCAACAGGGTGCTGAGACAAAAGCATGGTTTTCCTCTATCTCACTCTTGTTTAGAGGTGTGAATGCCTCAGCAGCTTCAGGAGGTGCACTGACTGTGCAAGGGCTGGGTTTTCTCTGGGACTATGCCCTTCTCAGCAGGGAGAGAGGCCAGATATGGGAATGCATATTCATTGGGTTGTAAAGGGGCAAGGTTTCAGTATCTGCTGTGTGTATGTATGGCAGTGTGTGGCTCTGCCAAACATAAAGGTAGCCTTTCTGGTCCATGCTATGAAGAAGCTTTCCAAATATTCAGGGGATTCTTTGTAGGGGAGGAGAAAGAAAAGTCTAACTTCATGTAACACCTAAATGTAACATCTGTTTGTCTTAGATTTGAGATACTTCTTAAAAAGTTAAAAACTGCAATAAACACCATCTCTCTGGACTTCCCTTCCTTGTTTTCCCTTGCCTTTACTCAGAGTGGAAAATAAATGGAATTGTAAATGTGGCTGTATGAAAGGAGCTTTGCAACAAGACAGCAGTTGTAGAATTCATCTGACAGCCTACAGTAAATCTGAATTAGTTGTCTTCAGTTTATTGACTGGAGGTCCAGTCAATATATCTAGTGAGTCTAGAGCATGAATTGGCTCATTCTAAAATGGACAGGTAATAGAGGTCAGGGGAATCATATGTACTGTAAGTATTTTTTTCCTACATTTAATTAAATACGACAAACGCTCAAAGTTAGATACAGAGCAAGAAAACAAGGTTTCCTTGTGAGTGACACCATCTTCCCACAAACACTTTTCTTATTTAAGGATGGTTTGTTCTTTGGGGCAGGTCAATCCTACAGCAGCATGGGAGACAGACTGAGGAAGCCTCCTGCTGAAGCCTTTTCCCTGGCCTCTCCTGAGCCAGCATGTGCCCCACGAGTCAGCCAGAGGATGTGGTTGTGCCTGATGGCAAACCTTTGTAATCCCCACACTTCTCAGGGCTTCCTTCTTCCAGAAGTGCTGTAATGAGACTGGAGGTCTGCTCAGAACCCTCTATAACTTGCTGCTTCTAATAACTGATGGACTCTGAGGTTAAACTTGCCAAACCTACACACTCAAATTCCTGACAGTGCCACCGACAGATAAATTCTCTAAAGGAAATAAATGTTTGCCCTCAGAAAACACATCAGACCTCCCTCAAGTTAGTGAAGACTGAACAGTGACAATTCCTACCCTTAAACACTCAGTAACACCCTCATCATGCTCTCTAATAGAGCAAAGCCATTAAGTTGTCCCCATTGTAATTTAGATCACAGAAGAGACTTCCACAGATTCTTTCAGGTTAAAATAACTGGTATACAGAGAGTAGGCAAAATTATTCCACTGTAGCTACGTGCTTAATTATATGGAATACTGCATAAATTGTCAAGTGCAAAGAATTATTCTGATAAATTAAAATACTAATTAAATAGGCTATTGCAGAATTTTGAGAACATTATAGGGCTCCGCTTCTTCAGGTAATTTGCATATCCTTCATCTAGTGAATTTAATTTAAAGGCCTCCTTTTTTGTGCATTTGGAAGCCCTTTTTGTTTCAGTGGAAGATTAAAAAATGGATTTATATGTTGCTAACTGATGTGAGGGGGATTTTGTTGGGGTATTTTTTCTTTTCTTCTTTTTTTAATAGCTGTTTTTATTATGCCTCTTCGCTCATGAGTTTGCCAGTTCTCCATTAGTATTACAGGACTTTAAGTGGTGACCATAAAAAAATAACATTGATGGAATGTGCAATATACCATGTTACCCAGAACTGTAATTTCCACTTTCATAAAATTTGCAACAGAGACATCAGCTGCTCTATATTTGTATTCAAATAAAAGCTAGCACGTAGTACACTAAAACACTTTTAAAAATTTGGGCCAATTTTCAGAGAATTAGTAGCTTGTTTTTAATGTCTGACTGTATTTTCCCACCACTTCTTCCATCTATCTACATTGACTGTGTCTTATAGTTTTAAACTCTCCATTACAGTTATGCATAGAAAAGGTTAAGTGGTTGTATTCACCGTTCCACAGCTTGAAGCAGCTGCTTGGTATGTAGTTGCTGCTTCAGCTTCAGCACCATTTTTGACAGAATTTCTTGACCTTCCTGAGCAGCTTGTGGAGTTCAAGGTTAGCTGGAATACTCTCTTGTACACGCCTGGAGTGAACACGCTGGAGACTGTCGGCTGTGTCTCTCTCCACAATCTGACAGTGCCTGAGCTTGACCATTTTCCGGTTATGATTTAATCAATAACACCTCGTGCCTTCATGCCTCCTAATTTTGGCAGCGTTTATGTTAGCATGCCTGTCAGACCTGTCCTTTGTGTTTTAGCCAATATCAAGGGGGAAAGAAGGGGTATTAAGTAAACCTTTTTTGTTGTTTTTTTTTTAATATCAAAGCTTCAATAATTAATGTCTGCAGGAAACCTATATAAAGGAGGTCAAATATGTAATAGTAATTACAAAATTCAGCGATTCAGCAGACCCAATATTTTCTATTAACTGTTCATGTGGTAAGAAATTACACAGTGGGATTTAAGCCTTGTTGTTTACTTATAGCCATTTATTTTGCAGCCACTCTTTTTGCAGTTTTCTTTATCCTAAGCTGCCAAAGAATCATTTGTTGGACCATTCAGTTTCTTTAAAGGAGGTTGTGGAACGTTCTCATTTTATAAATCTTCTGCATTTTTGCACTTGGTAGAAATCTGTCTTTAATATGTTTGCTGGGTGTGGGGTGCTCAATGTGGTCACATGGAATATCTTTGCAGTGAAATCTGCAGGGAGGCCATCAGCCATCAGTGAAACATCTTCCAGAGCCATCTCAAGGCTGAAAATCCAGTTGATTTACAAAGGCTTTTTTTTTTTTTTTTTTTGATTCCTACTGCACAAGATATACAACACTGCAAAACATAGTCTCAAATCTCATGGTTCAGTCAACTCTCCTTCTCATGTGGTCCCTGTGACTCTGGGTGGAATAAATGTGTTTGCAAATGTGTAAAGCATGGCATAGGTGTTAAGTATGTGAGTATTGTATGCAGGTTTTAGGCTGTCATCCAGTAAAACCTGCATTTAAGCTTCCTTAGCTTGGGACTCCATGTTCTCTGCTTAACCAGGTAGCGTATTAGAAACATGCAAAAATAAAGGGGTCTGGATCTAAAAGGTGTACAGAGATTTCTTCTTTGTTTAAATTGAGGGCAATATTCACCCCTTGCTGAAGACAGGCAGAAAAGTTTCTCTGTCATAGAATTGCCAGAAGTTAAACTCCTTGAGTCTTTGCACATATAAACTCTTACTAAAATCTTTCCATAAGAGTTGGGATGGAGCCTAATGATCCAACTTACCTCTGAAATAAATGTGAGTCGTTTGTGTTGCACTTTGGACAAACTCAATGAAGTATCAGTTCACAATAATCTTACTTCTGAGAAATGGCTGCTGCAATCTGAGCTTTTTAGAATGTTTCAAGTGACAGCAATTAAAGAGTATTTTTCACAAATGAAAAAAAAATCCTTTAAGTATATTCATGTAAATTTACACTGTACAGTACAGTTCTAGTACACTTTGTGAACTTTTTGATAGGAATGTTTCCTTTAGGCAACCTAAACTGAGAAGCTGAATCTATCAAACTTTGTCCATAATCAAAGGAAGGAAGTAGGTGCCTGCAGATATGTGTAAGATATGTGGGATGACTCATCGTATTAAATGTCCATCCCTTTCCAAGGACAGCAGAGAGAACCCAGATGACTCACTTGGATTACATAGTCAATAGGCAGCTGAAGGAAGGAGAGGTTAACAAGGCTGCAAGGCTTCATTTCTACTCATAAATAAATCAAGCCGAGTGCCTGAGTTTTGGCCACAAGTCCAGCTGACAGAATTTGCATCTAGAAGGTTAAACTCTTCCTATCCAAAATGTGATGGCATTACCCATACACCCAGCTAGGAATAATCTCATCCTTTGCTGTTCCCAGAACCATGGCTGGCTGTTGTTTTTTGAGGCTACTAATAGTCAAAGGCCAAAATCATGTGAAGACCATAGATTTAAAAGTATGGGCAATTGTACAACAGTGCTCAAGTTCATGCCCTGGGCATGTTCAAGTATAATTGTAGTCTTAGTGATTATTACCTTTATTTAACTGTTTTATGCTGGATTGCTTTATCTAAGTTTTCAATGTTTTTAGTGATATAGATGCTGATAAAAAAGAAAAAACCAAATGTAAAAAAAAAAACAGTGCATTGCTTCCTGGTGTTGTAAATTAAACACTTTATCTTACCTGAGAGGAAAGAGTCTGTATTTGTGGTGCAAAGTCCTACACAGTGACAGTGCTCTTCTAAAGGTAAAGTGCCACCCTGCTCTTCAGTGCAAGGAAGTGGGAAGTATCCACTGAAGAGCAGCTTCCAAACAGATTGTGTATGTGTGTTAAATGTGTGTAATACTGTGTAAAATAGAATTCACTTGGCTTTCCTTTTCATGTAATAACAAGTAATTAATTACATAAATATGCATTCAAAAAACTGACTAGCGGAGTTGCTGTCAGGAAAAGATATTCCATAGGTGAAATAGGTAGGAACTATCATGAACTTCATTGATGCAGGAAAGAAGGTTGGTTGCAAATGCTGTAAAATCATACATACTCCAGATTTCCTGTAACTCTTTCAATCTTTTTTTTTTTTTTCCCCTTCNAGGAAAGAAGGTTGGTTGCAAATGCTGTAAAATCGTACATACTCCAGATTTCCTGTAACTCTTTCAATCTTTTTTTTTTTTTTTCCCCTTACAGCAATGAACAAAGAGAAGCTTGAAAAAACAACTGGACTGAAAATTCTGCAGACTGGTGTGGGGGAGGTAAGTGGCTTTCAGGCATTTTGCATTCTCAAAAACATTTTAATTGTTGGTATTTTTTTAAGAAATCCTGGAGCTCATGAACGTTTGTGAGCTACCAGTCTGATAGTGCTTAGGGCCTTTTTATGATACAGTTGCATCTGTCAAAATACAATCTGCTGCACAAATAGCACTGTATCCCATAGAGAAAAAACAATACCATCCTTATGAGAAAAGTGCAGCCTGCTTTAAGAAATGCAGTTTTTGGCTTTGTTGTATCACAGGAACAAAATCCCCAAAGATGAGCACAGCAACTGAAGTCATCATATTATTCCCCTTGGTTTTGATGTAGTGCTATCTCATTTAGATCAGTGAAAGTTTAAATTTGGGGTAAAGAGTCTTCAGATATTAGAAGGAATCTGACAGTGAATGTCTCGCTTATTTTGGATGTAACTTGAAACATAAATAAAACATGTGTCTGTTATTATAGTGATATCACTAAGCAAAAACTCCACTAAGCAGTTCATCATTTATTAATAAACATGATGCTATCTGCTAAGAACCTTGTATGAACTACAGTTGATTGCTAATTCTCGTGCTAATTTTGTGTACACAGTTATCTCTTTTTTTCCTTTTCATTTAAGTAATTTTGCTAGTGGTGAATGCTCACAGGGCTAGGCAAATGCCTTTTTCTCATGATTGCATTATTCTCAGCATTAAAAATAATGAATTACTGACTTCTAATATACTGAAGGAAGGGTTTTTTTTTCTTTTTTTACTGTTTTTTGGGTTTTATGTTTCTGATTTTTATCAGTTCATGCCTAAGAACTTAACTTGACAAGATTTATGAGGTTCATTGTGCAACTTCATTCACATTATTAAAAGACTTGGTCCTGAAGAGCTACTAACACTGAGACCTGCTGTAATGCTCAGGGCCAAAGTTGAAAGAATTAGAGCTTGGAAACAAAGATAGGTGAAATCATCAGAAAATGAAGCCATCATCTCTCCTTAGCTGATTCAGCTGGGTATATTTCTTAAGGGTGCATAACCTCAGAAACTGGGAAGTGTATCCTGGGGCATGGCTGGGCACCTTAGGCGGTGTCCTGACTTCAAACCAGACTGAAGTTTGTCTTTGTGCTCTGTGCAACCCCTGGTTTTTGTTAAATAACAGGAGAACCAGGACTGTGGCACAGGCTATGAAAGCCAGATTCAGTATTATTTTATCCAACAGGACTCATCCATGCTAATGAAATACCTCCATGCATATTGTCCAATTCCTGTCATTGAACGGATTCCAGTTGGCTTCAGAGTCAGCTGGAAAATGAAAGCCATTTTCCCTTCAGGGGCTTACTGTTAAATCAGTTGTTGTGTTATATGTGGTCAATGGAGAAAGAATGCACTGCTGGATAGTTGAAATGCAGGAAGTTTTCACCTATTAAATGTATAATTAATCCACATTTGAGCAATATGGGTGTTGTAACCATGGTAGTCTAAGGATGTACTGGGAGCTGTAACATCAAGCACTTCCTAGTTTTTAAGACCAGCTAACAGAACTGGAAAAATTGAAGAGTTCTTAGGCTAGAGATCTCACTGGTCCAATTCCTGTGCTTGGTTTAGTAAAAGTCACTGTAGAATTCAACTTCCATATATTCAGGCTGTCGTAACTTTTTTTAAAAATACAACTGATACTACTTGGGCAGAAGTTTGTGCTCTACCCTGTGCCAAATATGTATTTTTAGATGGCAAAAAGTGAAAACTGGCTAACCCAAGGGAAGCAGACATTTTGGCCTAAATATTGTCCAGGTTATATCTGAGAGAGGGTGATCAGCAGAGAAAGAACCAAGTGGTTTGGAACAGTAAGGTGATGGAAGAACATTTATTCAGCTGCTTATATATTTTGTTGGATATGAATTCTCCCAGCTGTGTGCATTCCCCTTTCTAAGTCTTATCAGAAATGATTGTGTACATAATGAATACATTTCTGTGGTCTCACATACATTAAAAATAAAGGAATGCTGTAACCAAGCTGTTTCTCTGTTGATACAGTATCAGATTCAGGCTATTTCAGGTTAAATCTAGGTATGGTAATCCAGTTTTGCAGTTTGTTTTTTATTATGCATTGGTAAATAATTATTATTGAAATAATAGAAAGTACATATTTAAGCATAATGAAGGAGCCTCTTGTTGAATAAGGATTTCTTTTACTTCACACTGTAGGAATGGAATTATATGTAATGGTAACAGTAAATCTAAGTCAAGATGCTCAAATCAAAAGTACTTAGAAAAACTTTAGTAGACAATGAGAAATGGCCTTTTTGTTTGGACAGTAGGTGAGATGCATGATGAAGTTAATGGACATATAATCTTCACTTGCAGACCTGTAAAGTAAAGGCAATTTTCATATCTGAAATGCCTCAAGAGAAATATAGCCTCGATGCCAGTGGCAAATGCAGCCACTGTCTAAACCAATGCAGGAACTCTCCTAAACTCAGCAGTAATTCATGTATGGTCCTGGACAGCGAAATCTATTTGAGGTGTCAATCTATGATAAGAGGATTTGTGCCTCAGTAAGGAATGTGTGGACACTAGTGACTACCCAGGCCTTGGGTGCTAGAAGGAAACAGTCTCTTCCTCCGTGGAGATGAGAAATGCTTCTCAGAGCTCCTCAATCTCTCTCTTTCTCTCCTCTATCTCAAGAAAAACATTTCAAAAGCAACAACAGATTATAAAATTCACACCAAGCTTACTGAGCCATTCAGTCAAGTCCAGGGAGGGCTGATGAATTGCTTTTATGTCACTGCATAAACATGTACTGTGTAGTCATTAACAACATGGGTCTGCAGTCTACCACAGCTACAATGCAGTTCATCATCTTTATGTCATGTAGAAGATTTTCCACAGCTTGTGATGTTTTTGGCTAGGCCTGAGGTTAGCTGCATTGTGTCAAACTAGGGTAGGCTCTGCTTTAGCAGGATTGAAAATGAGATCCTAAGCTGCAACTTCAGAAGCTGCTCATGTTTCAGAAGGTTGACTTAAAAGTTCTGTACATTTCATGGGAAGGTTTGGATGACAAAGAGCAAAGCACTGTCTGTGCTGTGGGCAAGCAGAGCTTCTTTCAGGCCATTATTGAACATACCGTTATACTGGTACTTCCACAGCACATCCACCTCAACATCTAACATTTGCAGCAGAATATTCAACAGTACAGGGATCCAGAGAGTGAGATTGGAGTTTGATATTATTTATATCACTCTTAAAATGAGAATTATTTTGGCACTTATCTTGTTTGCAAGAAGGCTGTTATACCAGTAAACCAGAATAACTGTGCTGTGAAGAAAAACAGTGCTGAGGTTGCAATCCTGAGGATCTGTGCATTGCTGCAGTACTGACTATCTCTGAAATTATATTTGCTAAGATGTTTCTTTTTTATTTGGAGTTTTTCAGCACCTACAGCGGGTTCTGGAAAAAAACCTAAAACTAATAAACCTGTAGAACTCCTCTATGGTATCCATCCAAGTTTTGTTGGTCTCATTGTCATGCAGGTTTGTGCCACAAAAATTCATCATGAGCATTTCACAACTTCTTGTTTATTCAGATACAATGAAGCTTTGAGGTATTTTCTTTTGATCTCCTACACATGAAATAAACCTCTGAAGTCCTGAGGTCATCTTTAGCAGTTCAAGGGCTTCTTATAGATGAACGTATATGAGGGTATGAATGTAGTTGTTGTATTATTTAGGTGCCTATTTACATAATACCATGAAAGATACAGTACTGGTAAGAAAACTGAAGAGCTAAACAGCATTTAAGCAGGACCCATAACTCCATTCTTCTCTGTCCCAACTTCATGTGAGCCACTCTGCTTTGCAATAAAAGTACTGAAGTGGTGAACTTGTTGCTCTGCACAGCTGAACACTCCTGCACAATCTTGTGGACAGGAGCCTCTTTAGCAGCAGCCTGGCTCCACCTGACTCCTACTGAGTTCAGGATTTAGCAGGTCAGAAGCCCCAGTCCCATGCAAACATTAGGCCAACTAGACTTGTACCCAGGAGCTGCTCTCCAGCCCAAGGGAGCTCAGCAGACACCATGAGCCGCAGCCTTGAACAGGGGTCACTGAGTGGTCTGATATTTCTTCAACATCCCATAGGAACTTCAGCACTTTTTAATCATTATGGCAGCACAGTGTTTTTAAGTTTAGTTCCATGCTGAGATTGGCTGTGATCAGAGTTACTGTGACATGGGTAAATGTTATCCAGCTTTTGGCTGAAATTAGTTTCAACCACCATTTCAGAATAACAAGTCAGTCTCTCCAGTGGCTCAAAAAAGTCTAATCAGGTTTTGGAGGCTAAGAGTCTGTGATTTGAATAATCAGTGATCTGAATCAGGCCTGAAACAAACTGAGGGAATGGCACTGTTCCTGTCTTGAACTGATAAAACACCACCCATTCAGAATACATTATATTAAATCAACTCTTTCAATTCCCCAGTAGGAATGCACAGAAGAAAATCATCATTGGAATCATAACTTCATTTGTAGGATATGAATCATGGCTCTCATATGGCAGACATAAAAATTTAGAACAGTTTTCTAAAGCAAATGGAAATAACCCAAAATATATGCAAAATGAACACTTCCCCATACCTCTAGATGTTCTAAAATACAGCAGTGATATTTTGACATGTTTCAGGATAGTCTCATTGATAGATATTTTGATAGGTGTAGAATTATGTTGATGTTGCATAAATTGATGTTACTACAATAAAGTAATCTGTGTTTTAAAATTCTCGTGAAGCTAGAGGACATGATAAGACAGACTTTCCAGTGATGTGCAAACTTCTGAGGCAGGAGTCAGATTTCTAGCTTATTACTTTCCTTAATGTTGCCAAATTTTGTCACTTATGTCTATATATCCAGATTTTACCTAGAATGATATTGGATTGGAAATCCATAAAACATTGGAGTGCAGAACTTGACAAATTGTTTCCAAGTGCCGAAGGACAAGTTGTAAACCTTTTTTCTGATCTTCTCTGACTATTAGGTAAAATGCTAAGTGTTAACCTTTGGCTTGTAAAGACCAAAACAGGTTGGGACCTACTGCAGCTGTCCATGCAACAGTGACATCCTGGCAACCCAAATGCTCCTGATCTGGAGCAGATATTGCCTAGAGGTACCCAGGATGGAAGGGATGCTGATCATTTAGATAAGGTAGGTCTGATGCTGACCACAGTGTAGGAATAGGAGCTGTGCATGTACAAATACTCAAATTTTAGCCCAAGACATAGCTACGTTTTTCAGCTTCCACTGAAATCCACCCTTCTTTTACCAGAACTAATTAGGCTGGAGCCAGGCATGGGCACATGTGAGGAAAGACACCTCTGCCTTACAGGGTAGGCATTGTTAGACCACGGGACACCAGGGAGGACTTTTTCCCTGAGCCTGCTTTCAGCATTTTTCTTACAAAACCCATGGCTTAGAGATCAACAAGTTTATTTTTTCCTGTTATGTGAGGTCTGGGATTGGAGTTCCCACAGACAACTCTTGCTGTTGGCTTTTGCTGATCACTGTGTCTGTGTTGATGAGCAGTTGAACAGAGATTTCCAGGAGGGACAGTGTTTTGGAGCCACATGAGTTGTTATGGGCAAGGCATGCATCAGGTCACAGAAAGTTCTTTGCTTTAAGGCAGGTAACTTGAAGGCTATATATAGAAGTAAGAGCAATAGCATTAAATAAAAAACTTTTAGGAGTACAATTCTAGAGATATTCTTGGTGAAGGCATAATGAGAAAGACTTAACCTTATCCTACACACACAGATTACAGATTCTAAAACTATATAACACTTAAAAATTAATAGATTACATTTTACATAGAATTCTACTTGTAACTTACTACTGATGTGAAATTTTACTGACAGTGAATAATATCTCACTATTACAGTTTGTGAGTATACATGAATAGTAAAGTTATGCTAATCAGAAGTTACTCATACAGTAGCATTTAGAAGTAGCACATTAAGAAATTTAAGGAATAAAACTAAACAGAACATTAAATTTCTCCAAAGAGAATGATGAAGATCTATGGCTCATTTAGTTAAGACCTTGTATGCTTTTGCAAAATGCATTTTAGCTAATATTTAGAGATAATGTTACTGCAATTTATTAACTATTCATTGCAGTAAATAGCCCACTAGAGGGCTGCTTTTCAAATAAATTGAATCCAGAGTGTTAATAAAAGTGTTAAATGTTTAAAAACAAAAAATCTGCAGCACAAATATATGTATCATTTTGTCGTATTATTTTGTCAACTATCTTCTGTAACTGCATGTTACATACAGAGCATACTAAAACAATATAAGTCATGGCCTCAAATCTACAAACATTTAGAATATGCTTAGCTCTAAGTATATAGTTAGACATTTCTTTTAAACTGCTGCTAAGTTTAGAGTTAAAGAGATGCCTGTATGCTCTTGAGACTGTCTTCTGTCACATATCACACCGTCTCTGGTTGTGGAGGGGCAAAGTTCCAATGTTTATCCCCTGTATTTGATTTGAATATTGCATAGCAGAGGTATTTTGACATCTGAATGACAGGTCACAGCTTCAGTTTGGAAATCATGTGTCAGTAGTAATTTCTTTTCTTGTGCTCTGATTGTGACAACGCCCTCCATCTTCTTTACAAATTTTTTAAGAACACGACAAGGAAATGAGGAGATTATAATGTAAAGAAAAATACAGCAAACCTGATTTTCAGAGACAACTATCAGTCTATATTGATTTATGTTTTCCTCCTGAAACAGTATATAAAGCACAAGTATTCAAGTGTCACATTGGTTCATGAATTCCTTTACAGTAGCACTGTATGATTTAAAGGAGCAGAAGTGCCAAGTGATGTGGCAGTTACCATGGCAACTACAGCAATTCAATTTTTATTCAGTATCATGTAAAATGAAACAAGATACGGTTTGCCTTGTGGCTTCAGGAACTTATGCATCCTACCAGTGTTGTTCCTTTTTGTCTTTTTTAACATTTTGCTGCTTAAAAAGTAGCATGTGTTTGTTTTAAGGATTTATCTTGGGTTTAGGCCATGTCATACCATTGTTTTTAAAGCAGTTTCCCTTACAAACCTTTATAAATCTGCAGAGAAAAGAGATTTAGATACTAACATTGGCTTCATAAAGCAAACTACAGGGTAATTCTGTTTAAGAATCAATGCTATTATCCACCCTAACTATGATTTGGCAGCTTGCACTTGATATATTCATAAAGAATCTTTAAATAGGAGAACATGATTGTTTGTACTAGGTATCTTACTGATTCATGAAATTTAGCAACCTCCCTCTATCAGCAGCCACGTTATTATGACTCAAAGGAAAACAAAATCTTCAGTGGTGTAATGGGTCAGCTGGGGAAGCCACAGATTAAGATTAAATTCTCTTAAAGTGTCTAAAGTTTGAGGGATAGAGATGGTCAGAAATTGTAAGGGAGATTCTTTCATCTCCACAGATAGGAGCTTGATCCTGGCAGGAACACATGGATTTCAAGCAATATCAAACACAGATTTAACTATTTAAGGAGAAGGAAAAGTGGCAGATCCCAGTCTCTGAGCCCTCTCTCTAGCAGACTGTGGGCATCAAATGTTCCCCTCCAGGTCGACATGGAAAGGCACCTGCCGGGATCTCCGCTCTGCCTCTAAAAACAGAGAAGTGTCTGGTTCTAAGATCCAAACTGTGAGACATCCAAGCTTCCTTTAGGAATCCTTGGCATCAGATGCTTTGCAGCTGTATCAGGGCTGATGAAACAAACAGGAGCAGGACACAGAGCCCGGCACAGCCCTGCATTTGTCAGTAGTGTTAAGTTAATGTCAGTCACTCACATTGTGTCCTAGTACTCTTCTAGGATGTTTGCTTCTACATCTAAGCAAGATCCAGGCCAGGGACTGTTCAAAGCAGGCAGTTTCAGTGTGGGCACTTTTGGAGCACAGGTGTAAAGGCATGTTAGAATTAAAGAATTATAGAATTTAAAATTCAGCTGCAGGTAGTGACTTCCCGCCCTCCCTCCTCCCTCCCCC